>JAFFZH010013523.1:0-10033 GCA_018420115.1 Euura saliciscinereae
TTTTTATATGTGTGGTGTATAAAGAGTGTTCAAAAGTGAAGTATTTTGGGGATTTTTTGTCATTTTTCTTCAACCGATGTTTTTTGCCGATGTTCGATAAAAAACATCGAACATCGATGAATCGGCCCGAAAAAACATCGACGCAAATAATCGATTATTTGAAAAAAAATAATCGATTGTTTCGATTAATCGGCAAACATCGCCCATCCCTAGTCTCTTCCTTTCGTACCTTCGACTTCGAGCCGGACGGACGTTCCGTAATCCGCGTCCATCTTCTCCACCATTTCAAATTTCGAGAATAACTACCGATGGAACTGTGGGCGCTGAGGATTGCCGTTAGGCTTCCCGTCGGATCGAATTCTTTTCGGTAAATTATTTTCGCTTTCGTTCTACAGATATGATCAATTTTGAGGTTACGTTACCACGTGCCACTGCGCAGAATAATTATTACCGATTGATTTTTAGACATCGGTTTACATGAGTTTTGTTATTGTTACAGATAATGAAAACGTGTTTCGTCGTCATTATGTACTCGAAAGTGCTAAAGGTCAATCGAGAATGCATCGCTTACTTGATATTCAATTTCAACTGCTATTGGTGATGTCGCGCCCTCTGGTGAGAGGCGAACTGCCGGGCGCGTAAGAATTTCTCCCGACACACTTCACACTGGTAGGGGGGTGCGAGCCCTTTGCAACTGCAAGTTGAATTGGCAGAATCTTAAAAGTGTGTAGCGATACTATAGGGCGGGACCCCCTCGCCGGTGCTCCCACCACCTCCCTCTGGTCCGATATCTTGTGTTGCAGCAGAACAGCGGGTCAGCTTGTTCGTCTCCTGGAAAATGATTATGGTATGTATTATCGTATCAGGTAGACTATCGCTAAATAATAATGTTTATTTTTATTTTACCTATTTTGTTTTTTCTACAGACTGTGCGTATTCCGAGGCTTCACTAAATTTGGGGTTCACGAGGAGGACGAGCTTCGAAGCTACCCAATGGTCGAGAATCATCGATGCTTACGCGAGTCCTTCGAGGCCCCTCGCCATTTCGGCTTGGAGCCCCAGCACCCCAATGTGGTGGTTCAGTTGCGCGGCCTCCGCCCGCGCCTCCGCCGTCCGGGCTTCGATCATGTTGACTGCAACGAAAAAATGGATCAAGGATCAGAAGACACTATCACCTGAGAGTTCGTCGAAAATCACCCCCATCACTATGTGCGTAAAGTCGTGAGAAAAGTATTCTATTTTATATTTTCAATACTCACACCGGCCATATAGATCACGATATCGTTGATTATCAAAATTGTCATGAAAGAAAAAATATCCTGAATTTTTAGTTTTGAAAATTACAGATTCAAATTAGTGTTTGATTTTAAAGGTTGCAAAATCAAGATTTTGTGAATAATAATACGCAGAAAATTTATTACCGATTAATTTTTTATCTTTCTTTTTTTTTTATATCTAAACATTGGTTTACATGAGTTTTGTTCTTGTTACAGATAATGAAAACGTGTTTCGTCGTTATTACTCGAAAGTGCTAAAGGTCAATCGAGAATGCATTGCTTACTTGCTGCAGTGCAGCGGGCTCCCGTAATGTTCGGCCGCTCCTGTAGCTCCGACCGCAGCACACCAGGGGGTCCACGGGTTCGTCAATAGTCACACTCACTCACTAAGGTTTCGAACCGGTTCGGCTATACTTGGTTCAAGCCTACGCCTCCATGAATCTTTCATGCACCAGTTAACAGTCACGTACCATCAGGAAAAAAAACATTGGCAACCGCCTGCGTGGCGGCTGCAATCTGCCGTCTCGTTCGGAGCAGCACAGGATTCGCTGCAGGCTGCACCTGGGCCTCGGCTTCCAGCAACCGCTGACGTACCGGTCTTGAAAAAAAAAGAATCAATGTTAATTGAAATAAACAGCCAGGAGCTTCGAAGCGACCCAATGGTCGAGAATCATCGATGCTTACATGAGAGCCTGCAGACCTCTCGCCACCTCCGCGTTGAGTTCCGCTACGCGGAGGTGGTTCTGCGCATCTTCGATCTCTTCCTGGTACACCCGCCGTTCGGCATCGAGCATATTGACTGCAACGAAAAAATGTATCAAAAATCAAAAGAAGTAGAAACGATGGAAACTATCGCCAGCTAATTTGAATCTACGTAGATCTGAAGCATTTACATACTGTAACGTCTACAACGGGCGTGGTACATTTCGTGTATTGTTGGTGTATGTGTGAATTTGTGAAAATTATTGTGTGGATGCGAGTATTGTTGCTGAATGTGAATGTGTATCTGTTGTATATTTTGTATAAAAACTACTGTTGTATGTATACATGCTAAATATTACGTAATCACCTAAATGGTGAGAATAAAATTTGTACTTTTTGTATAAGATATTTGTATTATAAATTCGACACGATTTTTCGTTTTCAATGAATATTATATTAATGTCTAATTATATTATGACTATTTATAATCTTTTTTTTTCTACTTATAATTTTCTAAATCCAGGTCTGTAAATTCTAAAAATTTAAAAAATTTTGTATAAAAAGGATGAACAGCGTGCAAAAACGAATAAGGAAATATACAGAAATGAAAAAAGAACCGCACTACACATTATTATTTCAATAAAGTATTCTGCAAAGTATTCCGTTTTAATTATGCCAATTGAAAGGACAAATTACATCTTCTTTTTCTCCTTATGGCTATCGCCCGTCTGACATAGGTCTGAGCATGTGCCAATGTACTTTTTGTATTCTTTGTATCCTATCAGATTATCAATTTAAGTCCATAAAGATGATTTAATATGATCACATATGCAACTGAATCTGACAAACTTGGAGGATAAATATTAATGTTATTATGAAACTTCCGACTTTCTTCAGATAAGTATTTACTTGGTTGATTTAATTTATGTATTATGTTTTTAATCGCACTGAAAGATGATGTTTCGACGCTCCGCTTC
Organism: Euura saliciscinereae; assembly: GCA_018420115.1. Taxonomy (NCBI): domain Eukaryota; kingdom Metazoa; phylum Arthropoda; class Insecta; order Hymenoptera; family Tenthredinidae; genus Euura; species Euura saliciscinereae. The sequence goes on from JAFFZH010013523.1 coordinate 2,957, forward strand.
AGATGTCGCTCGGCACCGGTGGTCGAGAGATGAGACACATACGTACTGGAACAACACAAATATGTACTGACAAATACTGCACATATCACAAATAATATATTTATCTCTTATGAAATTTATCCTAATTAAACGCGATAATGTCACTACGCGTAATGAAATCGCATAAAGTTAATAGGACCCCTAGCGGTAGTTTGATAAGAAATATTTCTTGGATGTCCAATGTATTGGTTTTTTTTCTCTCTTTAGAAAATCTATTATCTTTTTTGTTTGGGATCTATGAGAAGGACAGGAAAACAGTAGGTGATCCAAAGACATTGATGGATTTCCACAATCACATGTACCCTCATTTATAATATTCTTGAATACAGCAAAATCGGGATTGTAAGCACCCCAAGACGAGTCTATCTCCTTGATATCCTTATCTACCATCGCATTTGCAGCCTCGAAATCTTTAAAGAAAAAATTTGCCACGTTCTGCTCCAGAAGCCGCGATTCTAGTTATATATGACATCCAAGTACTTCTCCGCTTGAACTCCAATGCTCATAGCACGAAGGTTCCCCAGCTTCAGGCCTCTTTTATCATATATTTGTACTATGAACGGACCCGTATCATTTGCTACATATCTATTTGAAACAGATCGTAAAGGGGGAGTCCAGGGTGACCTGGCCGGCGAATCTTTGTTTTTCGCCAGAGGCGAAAAGAGTATTAGAGTTTGACCAGTTATTGTTAAGGGGTTTCGGATCTTTCAATTAAAAGATAATTTATGAATTTTATTCCGTTTACAGTTTTTTGTTTTATGAACTTGTAAAAAAACAGGCAAATGTTTTGAGAAAAGAAAATACAAATATTATATCAGTGGGAAAAAAGAGGACACATGAAGGTTTTGAATAAAATTTGTATTTTTTGAATAAGATATTTGTGTATTGATCATTTTAAATAAATATTATATTAACCTCTTATTATAATCTTTTTTTTTCTATTTAATTTTTTTTTATACATATAATTTTTTAAATTCAAAATTGAAAATACAATGTCTTTTTGGTTAACAGTCACGTCCCATCAGGAAAAAAAACATTGGCGACCGCCTGCGTGGCGGCTGCGATTTGACGTCTCGTACGGAGCAGCACCGGATCTATGGCGTTGGAAAAACGGAAATTACATTATTGCATTCAAGGCTTCTATAATAAGCAAATACTCACTCGCTGCAGGCTGCATCTGGGCCTCGGCTTCCAGCAACCGCTGACGTACCGGTCTTGAAAAAAAAAGAATCAATGTTAATTGAAATAAACAGCCAGGAGCTTCGAAGCGACCCAATGGTCGAGAATCATCGATGCTTACGCCAATGCCTCTAGGCCCCGGGCGACTTCGGCTTGGAGCCCCAGCACCCCAATATGCTCATTCAGCTGGTCGGCCTCCTCCCGCGCCTCAGCCGTCCGGGCTTCGATCATGTTAACTGCAACGAAAAAATGTATCAAAAATCAAAAGAAGTAGAAACGATGGAAACTATCGCCAGCTAATTTGAATCTACGTAGATCTAAATTTTGGCATATCGTAGATCTACTACATAGATCTCCGAGGATTTTCGTAGATCTACGTAGCGTATCGATCTAACGTCATGTTTGAATGCTCATGCTTGTTAGATCTGTGTCTATCCGCCCAGATATCGTTAGATCTACTTTGGATCCAGGTAGATCTGAAATAAGTATTCGCGCGATATTATATGATAATAGTGAGTATTTTTCCATAAGTTATGCAATTAATCAATGTTTTTCTTTAAATTCATTCCCGCAATTGACATCGACATTGACATAAAAGATTTACAGATCTTATCAGATCTATTCCAAAATTTAGATCTACGTAGATCTGAAGCATTTACACAATTCTGTAACGTCTACAAAATATCAAAGGCATCGTCCACCCTTCGCACGTGTATCGAACACTTCTATGATCACTATATAAGATATCTTTTTGCGTGATACATTTCACAGAACTATCGCATAATAATTGTACTGTATAATTAACATATACCTACTTTCGACTCCTCACGAGTGCTTTTTTTAAATCGGAGAAGTAAGAGAAAAAATTACATTCATTCATTATTCATTCTCAATGTGTATATATGTATATATTTTTCACATTCTATCTGATCATACCAAACCATTTTATGCTGCAGTGCGATGGCGATCACATGAAGGCGTATTCGATTATTTAATGAAATAAGATATCCCCCGAGGAAAAATATTCTAGATTTAGCTACTTGGATCTAATTTGATCTACGTGAATCTCAACTTGGAAAAATCGTGGTTCGATTAGGTACCTGCACTAGCATAATTTTTTTTCTTTTCCTTTACGAAGGTTGTACAGGTGAACGAAAACCTCCCTAAGCCTGCAGCTACCACTGCAGTTATTCGAACCGCGTTACCCGGCATTGGTCAGAATCTACTACTCACTATTATTAACAACATACATCAGAGCATAATGCTAATGAGGAGTATACTTTAAGACTGTTTAGTGGTTTTTCTTTCGTCACAACCATCAATTGAACTATGATTTTCCAAGTAGGTATGTTTTCTAAAATGGAAATCGTGAGTAGTGCATAAATGACGAATTGATATTTTTTTCTGTTTTTGTTTTATTTTCATTTTCACCATCGGTGCAGACCAGTGAAGTAAGTTGAAGGCCTTATTCCACGGCACTTAAAGAAATAATTGAAATATAGTTGGCTGGACCCCATAAAATACTCGTCAGGCTTCGCGCTTGTGGTGAAAGTGAAAAAATAAAGGGAAACGAAGCTAGAAATTCATACAAAAGATTCGAACTGCCGTATACGTGACGTAGAATCCTCAGCGGACGAAAGGTATGAAACCGGCCGTGTAGTGGATCACGTACGTACCTACCCAGACAGCACGGGACGTCGAATCTCCCACTTTACGACGTCTAAATTTTGTCTTGATTCTTAAAGACGTCTCTAAGAGGCCGAAAGACGTAGTTAAGAGTTGAGACAAGATTTAGACATCAAAAAGTGGGACATTTGACGTCCATACGACGACTGTTAGACGACTTTGTTGTTCTGTGCTGTCTGGGTACGTGTCATCCGAAGTCAGACCAAAGTTGGAGTTTGAAATGAAATGGACGACAATCGACGCAATCGACGATATCGCGATCAAATTCGCACAAAAACGAAAGCAACGGCGGCCAGAAGACGGTAACGTAAGAATTTTTATCCCTAAAATTTCACGCAGGGGAGGGGGGGGGGGGGGGGGTCCATTCGCGTAAGTATATCACTGTCCTCGATTCAGTGATCAGAAATTGTATGGTTTCAGTAGAAACAGACAACAATATCGCCGTCTGGTACAGTAGACTTCTCCTACCGGACAAAGAAGTCTCTGGTGTAGTACCTATACCTATTGTATGTATGTTATACATGTACGGTCGATGAATGATCGGCAGAGCCTGAGAGCGGTCCGTATAATAAACCTTGGTCTCTCGAGTTGAATGAAATCATTCTAACAACTTGTCAAACAACTGTCCAAATCCTTTGCGATCATTCATTCACCTAAAAAACCAGCAGGTAGACTGTTAAAAATATCTCGAAATTTCTCATACAAACAGGAATGAAATATATAAATCCTGGTGATTGAAATGAAATTAATATAAAACATCTTGAAATTTCATAGTTGTGTCTAAATATTGAAACATAAATCAATGAAACTGACTTTATACCACTAGGCTAAAAGCCTAGGGCGTAAAAATTTTGGGGGCGGCAAATTTCAGGGGCGGTATATTTTTTTCGCGAATTTTCAGAGGTGACAAACTTCTATCGAATGAAAATACAATGGAGCAAACATTTGACCGTGTTGGATTCTTGTGACCTGATTAGAGCAAATTAATAATTTGGATAATTGTCTCGAACGAGTACCAGTAGTAGCTTACACGCGTGGATAACGATTATAAGGCAGCCAGTAGTCAACAGCCAGAATATTAGGTCCTGAAAAAATTTATCGGCCGAGCCATAGCTATTTATATAGTTTTCTATCTAATTTTTTATTTGAATTTGGGTATTTCTGATTACGCGGAGGTTTTTCGTACTACGTGTCTGAAAATGTGTTTCCCTATGCGAAATCGACCAAGGAAAAAGAATATGGCCATAGATTTGACACATGACCAACACGTACAGAAATATTAACGAAAAACACTCAAAATTTACCAAAGAAGTCCAAAATCTTGGGGAAATAGTGAAAAAAAAAATGGTTTTTGACTTTATATTGGAGCGAATTGATAGTTATAATATAATATAGAACGATATTTTTTTCTTCAAATTTCATTGAATTTTTCATTCGTAACTACTACCACGGTTATAACGTTTGCATCAGTCCAAGCTTATTTATTGAATGCAACAGAGGAAGATACAACGATGCAATCCTATAACGGTGACTGCATTTTGGTTTACGCCCTCGGAATATAAACTGAAGAGTTTGCACAAAATATTACTCAAAAGTATTGAAGGTAAATAAAAAATGCATTGCTTACTTACTAGTTGTGCTCTGATGCTCCGCAAGCTCGCGCGCGCACAGGAAGCGCTCCTGGCACTTGGGGCACGGGTATGGGGGCGGGGCTCCTCAACTGCCCCTGGGGCCCCTACATTGTCCCTGGGGCCCCTGCTGCTTCCTCTGATGTTCGCGCAGGGATCTTCCGCTTCTATATCTTTCCCCGTTATTCTCTAAGTCTAAAAAAAAAATCTAAAAAATATCGCCATCGGGTAATCGAAAGAGGAAGAAAAAAGTCCAGTAGAATTTTTCTCTCAGAATGACCGTTACGGAGTTACGCCGTCCTAAAGTTCAGAAATGCAGATGCAGAAATTTTGAGGGTCATTTCCAAATAACTATATTCTATAATACAAAATTTCTTTCTTACTAAAATAACAAAATATCCTATTCCCTGAGGTTATGCCGCGCCCTCCTGTGTGTGGCCAGCTCGCTCAAAAACTTCTGCTCGCACACGCCACACTGGTAGGGGGGTGGGAGCCCCTCGTCATGTTTCACCCGCCGGTGCTCCCACCATGTCCTCCTGCTGGCGTACATTTTGTTGCAGCAAAATAGGTCCGGAGGTTGTTCGTCTCCTGGAAAATGATGATGGTATGTATTATCGTATCAGGTAGACTATCGCTAAATTATAATGTTTATTTTTATTGTTATCATTTTTATTATTATGATCATTTTTCCTACAGAAGTTACGATGTCAATCCACAGGGGATTTCGGGTGATTCGTAAGTTATTACTAATAATAAAAATATTATTACTAGTAAGTTATACCGTTCTATGTCCAATTTAGAACAAATTTATCGTTTTTGAGGGCATTATGAATATACGAGTAATCGAGTATTCACTATTTAGAACTAACCGTGGCCACGTCGTCAGCTGTTTGACTTTTCTAATTTGAACAATCGCAACGAGAGGTCTCCTTTTTTGTAAAAAAAATTTTCGACAAATTCAAACACGAGTTTTGTCATTTTGTACGAAAACTATTACCAATACTATAACATCTGTAGTTGGAAATAGGAAAAAAAAATTTCAACCATGGTTATGACGAAAAAAGTGACAAAAAGTGAATTTTTCAAAAAAGGTGACAAATAGTGAGAAAAGTGACCCGTTACCAGCCCTGCCGGTTGAAGAAACGAAAATTACATTATTGCATTCAAGGCTTCTATAACAAATGCTACAGCAAATACTCACTCCCTGCAGTATATTGTATGTAACCGTATGTAAATGTTGTGAATTGTTTATACATATAATGTTACTGTATATGTGAATGTGTGAAAATTATTGCTCATCAGCTATTAGAGTTTGACCAGTTATTGTTAAGGGGTTTCAGATCTTTCAATTAAAAGATAATTTATGATCTTTATTCCGTTTAAAGTTTTTTGTTTTATGAACTCGTAAAAAACAGGCAAACGTTTTGAGAATTATTGCGAATTGACGAATTAAGTAGAAAGGAGATTGTAAAATGTATAAACGATAGTAAAGATCCTTTCCACAAGACAAGAAAATAGTTTTCAAAGAACGCTGATTGCCACTACAAGTACAACGTGGTTAGTGAGTTACATAATACAGAGTCCTCAGAATCCTCAAGGTAACAAGAACAGGCAGAAAATGACAAAGAGACACCAGGAAAAGAAGATACAAATATAACAGAGCGAGAGTGTGTGAGAGGAAGCTTATACTCCTGATACGTGTTATCATCAACAGCCGAATTTATGGTTTCAAATCGCTACACCTGAAAATCTTTAACCATAGGTAGACATAATTCCACGATCTTGGTCTCATTTCGTATGGATTTTCGCTCTCCTTCGGAATCTAGATAAATTTTGCGAATTGATAGCGTAACGTGACTATTATTACAACCGGGGATGAATGATAATCAATAATCCCGCCAATATAATTCCTCTGACTGACGAAATTCCGAAATAATACGTAGGACAGGGCGCCAGGCGCTGAAATAAGGCAAAAGAGGGAAAATGAGCGAAACTAGGGCTCAGGCCGGCAAGCCAGCGGCAGAGGGGAACGAGGGGTCAAAGCAGATAACACTCATTTAGTTTTAAAGCGAGAAAGCGACGGTCTATTCAAAATAACGAAAGCGGTAGGCAATAATGAGAGATCTGATAAAGCAAAATCAATAATCAATGACCGTCGTAGCAGCTCTTCAAGCCTTATGGCCGAGAATCTTATGTGCTAGAGAACAACGAAGCATAAACTAAGAAGTAAACAGCAGAAGGCTGGGTGAGGGGGTAGGAGGACCACTGATAAGGAGGACACCCTAAGGCCGCTCACTTCCTCACGCTCGCTCTCGCACACTCTCTCTCAATTTTCATACGGAACGGCAGAAACAATTCAGCACTCAAAAGATCCAATTAAACAACAAAGAAAAATATCATACAAGCCAAGTAAAATATCAGAAACAAAAGAAAAGCGATAATCAAGGTGTCAGATGGTCCACGACAACACGTGACGATACTAATGTCCCCGCATGGCGACGACTACCTGCGGCTCGGAAGGAGACTCAGGACGATTTTACGAATA
>JAFFZH010013524.1:4656-23684 GCA_018420115.1 Euura saliciscinereae
TTTTTCTTCTTTAACGCGCTACACGGCACGGGCCTTTCTTGTTTCTGTACCGGCGCGATTGATTTGCCTGCGAAATGGCCCCCCCCTCCCCCCTTCTTCTCATATTATCCATTGAAATATATGTATATGTGTGTAGCCGATCTGGACCACCGAGTTTGCTGTTTGTGATGTGACGAAAATTTTTGAGGGATTTGGAAAATGTGTGTCTTATTTTTTAAGCTGCGTTATAGTTGTTTTTTATATAGTGTTTTTTTAATGAGACAACTGAGTTTTGTACTTCGTATAACTGTATAAAAGAGATTTTTTATTTTAAATAATTCTTTGTTTGACCTGACGTGTCTACGCCGATATCGATGATATATAACATTATAATATAGAGAGAGTCTGACAAGATATTCGCTGTTTTAAATTCAGTTTGTGTGAATTACGTAGGTAGTTGCGGTATAGTTTTTATAGGTCACCTAGGTAAAAGGATTAGCATATTTCTTATTTTTGCCTAAATTTACAAATATTTCTAGAATCGATATGAAACTTGGATAGACGATTTTAAATATACTGTAATAATAATAAACTAGAAATATTCTCGCGTTGGGTGTTTTCAGAGGCGGGGAAAAAAAAAAAAAAATGAAAAAATTTGCGGTAAAAATATGAAAGCGATAATATTTAGAGAATGACTTAATTCTGGATCGTACGTCTGGTGTAACACGGGGTGTGTAGAGGTATCGGTCCTCCGCGGTTCTCTCTTCTCACTCTCGACGTCTTATTGGACGTTACGCGTTCATCGCGGAGAGCTCCACGATTTAGGTATCAGACGTAGAGACGTGTGCTTAATGCTCCTATACGGGGGCAAGATGCGCCTCTGTGTCGAACGCCAGCGCAGAGAGATATACAGCGGCAGCTGGTTTCTTCTTCCTCCTTCTCCTCCTCCTCCTTCTGCTGCTGCTGCTGCTGCTGCTGCTGCTGTTGCTGTTAATGCCGCCTATGTATCCTCCTTCTCTCTTTACTTGGCAGACTCCAAGGTACCCTTCTTCATCCACATGATGCCGTTTTAGGTGTGCGCGTGTTACATAGACGGGAAACTCGATTCTTAAGGGGACGGAAAATTGTAATAAAAAATCGTGTGCAAAGAAAAGAAGACACTTTTTTTTTTAATTTTCTTATCGAGAGGAATGATGATGAATTTGTTCAATTCGATGATTGAGTATAGGGATATTTTTTTGTTCGTTAAATAACTTTTCACAATGTAATAAAAAAAAGTATATAAAAAATAATGATAATAGTTTGAATTCAAAATCCAGCAGCTATTGATGTATCTGAATACTTCTTGCTGAGTAGATTTAACGAGAAAAGATTGTCATTATATTATAGCGATAACCAGGATAGTAAAAGTATAGTAACGTGATTCGAGATTGTTTTAATTTCGCATTTGTGAGATTGTCGAATAAGATTGTGATGTAAAACGACACGCGGTGATTCGATTTATCTTCGAGTAGGTCGTCTTTTTATTCTTTACATATACACATTGCATTTTGTCTCTATTATTATATTTTTTATCGACTCGAATAAAATCGTGTTTTAATAAAAACAATAAAAATTTATACATCCGAGGATACGAGGTTATTAACTGTCGAGATCTAATTAACGATATAATTAATGATTGATTCACTGGAATTTTTACCGTGCGTGTAAATTAAAAAGCCACAGTCAAATAATATCATTCATATCATCAACGAACCAATGAAATTTAAACCCTATTTTTTTTGTATATATTATCCTTTATCAATAAAATAATTCTAATTTTTTTTCAATTGAAATACGTTGTGTTAATATTTTATACGATTTAGGCAATATATCATATTCATAATTAGACGGCATGCGTTATATATGCTTCGGATATCGAAATACATATACCTACCTAATTTCGACATAATTTTTCACTAACTTCTATTTACTCGGGTATATAGTGATATACGTATATAACATACGTTTTAATTGAGTGAAGAAATAAGGAAGGAAAAAATAGAAGAAGAAGAAAGAAAGTATGAAGGGGAAGGTACGGGAAACGACTATGTCGTGTCCCTACGACAGGGAATCGTCGACGTTATCACGATTATGATAATGCCGAGTTGGGACTCGTCCGCGTCGTGTATAGTCGTACAGCTTGTTTGTTTGCCTGTAAGCAACCTTTACACAGACAAACCTTTCTATCTTTTTCTTTATTTTCTCTCTCTGTCTATCTCTCCGCTTGGTATCTGTGACGGTTTAGGTGTGGATGTTTCCTAAAGAAATTTAGACCAGGTACGGTCAGAAGTATATACATATATATATACCTACTTCAGGTCGTAGGTATAATAAATGATAAAAACGTGAAAATACGTTGATAATCGATATATAAAAATACGTTGAATGTTTGATTTTGTTTAATTAGATCACATATATTATTAGAATGAAATGAAATTGATAATAAATTAATCGAAATTTTGTTTTCTACATTTATCGTTACAGATCAGACAAGAAAAACCTTACTACATAGCAGATCCGGAGGTTGACTCGCTGGTGAGTAGCGTTTTTTATTTTCTTTTAAATGTATATATATATATGTATTACTGACTACCTTATAGTACACCCATACAGTATTTACATGCGAAGTATGTTTGAACAATGTCATGTCTCCCTCCGTTTCCTACCACAAAAGCATCCAGCGCTCGTCGCTATCTAATCTCTCAATTTCATCTGGCGCTAGCGCCAGTGGCTATCTCTCTAACCGGCGGTACTCGAATTCTTGTCAAAATGAAAATTAAAAAAAAAAACGAATTTTTTTTCTTCTTCATTTCTGAAGAAGAGAAATATTTTTGAAAACTAGATTATGAATTATTGAATTATATATAGAAGATTTAAATGGAAAAGGAACAAAAAAAAAAAAAAAAAACAGTCAAGTTTTGTCAAATTTAATTTCATCGATCAATCAATCAATTATCTAGACATTTTTGAAAAGGAAATATTCTTGAAAACAAGTCTATGAATTATTTATCTACATACGAGATTTTTATGAAAAAAAAAGTCACATCATGTCAAATTGAATTTCTTCAATCAATCAATTATCTTCTTCTTTGATATAATTTCGTTGAAAAAAAGATCCGTATATGTAGTTAGATATTATTTTTTTGCTCATATCTTCTTCTTTTTTTTTTTGTATTCCAATTTTCTCGTTTTTAATATAAACGCAAAGAAGTTAAATGTGTGTTGTAGACGATTGTATTGAGTACAAAGCTGCAGTTTATTCTCGCGGTAAAAAGACATTTATTGTCACAACTGTTTCTCATGTACCAACTGATCGTTATACAGTTGAGTGGTTGTTAGTAGTCGTGTCACACGTTTCCTCTTGGTAACTCAATCTATATATAATATGTACTTGACAATATTGAATGACTTACTTGTATATATAATATCGTTTTTTTTTTTTTACTTTCAATTATTATTATTAACGCTTTTCAAAAATCGATGCACGTTTGAAAATATGAAGAAATGAAGTGAAGTGAATAAAAAAAGCAATTCTCACAGATGTTTGTCAGAAAAAAAAACTCGTATTATACAATATCGATGTTATATATTATGAATAATCTTTTTTTTTTTTTACCGTCTTTCTCTTTGCTTAATTTTTTCAATCATATTGGCAAAAACTGTGTTCCATAAAAATGAGAGAACCGCGTTTCCTTTTTTTTAATTACTCATTATATTTATATATCCGGTGGTTGAATTTAAAAGAAAAGAATGAGAAAGAAGAAGAATAAGAGAGAGAGAGAAAAAAAATGGATATATTTTAATAGAACCTGCTGCACTACATGTAAGCATCTCGCGTTTATATTTAACGATCCTCGATCCCTCGGCTTATAACTTCACACTACCGGTATACCTACCTACCTGGTGGTGCTGCCGCTATAATCGTAAATATAATAATAATTGAAAAATTATTATTATTATTATAAAAAGAGAGAGGGAGGGCAGTAAAACTGTAAAGTTGAAATTTCTCGGGTATAGGATAATAATAATAATAATAATAATGATAATGATAATGATAACAATAACGGAGGGAATCATTCTTCGCGAACAGAACCGCGGAAGACACGTATTCACCAATGTGAATCTAACAATCTGCAATAATATATTAAATATTACCAGTACTGGCATGCTACATATATACTATATATTGTAGCTCTATATGGCGATTCATTAAATCCGTTGCAAATCGCAATCTTCTCTGTATAATATAAAATTAACGTGTTCAACTGAGACGAGATTCTTCCCTTCTTTATACCTCGAACAATTCCTTTTATCTAGTTACGATTAATCATTTTGCAGAAAGAGAAAGAGAGAGGCAAAAAACAAAATTCAACAATTGTAATTTAGAATAAAATTTTGTATAGATGATTAGCGAGATTATGTATGGATCCGTAATTATTCTTTAATCCATCAATGATACTTATAGCTTCTTGGATTTGAAAAAGTAATTTTGGAATCGACGCGATCTTTTACGCTTGATCGATTTTTTTTTGAATATTTTTTTAACGCTTGCGACCCTATTGACCTTGACCTTGACTGCAACTGCAACTGCAATGGGGTAACGACAACAACATGAAATTGTATGCACGATCGCGTACCCTGTACCCTACTAGGTATAGTGAGGATAATAAGGGATACATTCGAGGGTTCTTCATTTCGTCACGAGCTAATATAATATACAATGAACGATTTTTGATACCCGCAACGAACGTTTGAGAGGCTAAATCTCATCATGCGGGTAAAAAAAAAACATAAGAGAAAGAACAGAAACAATTGTTTTTATAACTGTAATACATGTTAGGGAAAACCGGGGAATGTCAGGGAAAATGAAAATTGGTCAGGGAATCAAGTAAATGTCAGGGAATTTGAAACTTGGTCAGGGAAAAAGTGAAAGAGATTGCTAACGTGTCGTGAATGATTTTGGCAAGAAAATTAAAAAAAAGTTTCACATAATTTTTCCCAACATTGTTGGATTTCCTAATCAATTTGCATCGAAATGAAATCAAGCAATTAGGGGTATTATCTTGTAGCACTATAATTAACACAATATTAGAATTTCGGTCTGGAATTTTTTTCCCGAAAAAAAAAGTGGCCACCATGTAATACTATTTTGACGAAAGTTGAGTTCACCTATGGAACGAATATTGCATAAATGTCTCTCTACACGTAATAAATTTCAAGGATATATACATATATGTGTAATTTTTTTTTTTTTCCGATACATTATATATTAACGTTGACATAAATGCCGAATAATTTTGCTTCTGTTACTGTAAATATATGTTATATGAATGAGAATTGTTTGATAATGACACCTGAACGCATCTGATCAAATGTGTGAAGAGAAGAATCGTCGGCTACCGCGTACGGTGTGACGGGGGTGTCGGGGGTGTCCATTGAGCGACTCCTCCTCTCCCCTTCTCCCCCACTATCTACCCTCGCAACGCGCATCGCGCATCGGTCTTCCGAATCTAATTTCTGACTGAAAGTGATCGCTAACGTGGAGCCATTAATTAGACACGCTCCGGTAACTTTGATTCGGTTTCTATACCTACCTATACCACGGGTAGATGTTTGTGAGTCGTGAAATGCTTCTGTATATATATCTGTAATCTATAACTATAATACGTGTACGTCGTTGTCGTTGTTGTGAATTATTTCGAATGCGATTAAGAATTTCGATAATTGTCTATAATTAATTTTTGTATATTCATAAAGTTTAAATTAAAACCGCATATTATGTGTATATGTATATTGTAGAATGTTATTTATGAGAATCGTTAATCTTTTGCGGGTTTGAAGAAGAAAAAAAATGATGAAAAAAAAGTCAAACAGATGTTGGATTTATTGGAATGAAATAATTCAGTCCCGGTGAATATATCTTACACATCTAAACGCTATACCCACGCAGAGTCACGTACGTTCTGTATTCGAGATAGTGCGATTAGTTTGAGATGAAAAAATAAAAAGAATAATAATAAATTGAAGTGGAAAAAAAGTGAACGAATTGCTTTCACATAAATTATTGCGTATATTCATAAATAAAATAAAGCTATTTCTAACATGGTTTTTCATTCCCAAGTAGCGTGCGATTTGAGTCTGTATATAACATATAATATATAATATATAATATATATATACTGTGAAATAAGTGTATTATATAATAAGTATCAAGGAAATGAAATAGAAACGATGCTATATAGCTCCGGGGTTGTGACCGGCTGGTCATTCACCGTTTTAATAACCTCAGTATAGGCACGCCACGCCATATATATATATTTATTTACGCTCAAAGAAGAAAGAGCGACGGAACTGTTTGTGCGTTTTTTTTTAATTTCATTTCTTTATCTATATATTTTTTTAGTGGTATTTTCACATAATTGTAAACACCGAGAATCCAGGCAAGCTCACCCTTCTATTATATATAATATAGGCCACGTTTTTTTTTACTCAGTTTACAATAGCCGAATAACAATAATGATGATAATAATAACGAAACGATGATTAGCATACTCGAGAAATGAGTCAATGAGATGCTAATTGCCATCACGCTGCACCGTGCAGCAGAGTTTCACGTTTGTAAATCACACGAGACACGGACCGAGAAGCAGGGGCGAGTCGAGGGTCCGAAAAAAAAACACCGGGGTCTTTATGCTGTACCTGGCGAATAATTTTTCACTATCTGAAATTCCAATTATTTGATTTTTCAAGCTAGAGAAATATATCGCCTTTTTCTAAAATCAGTCTGCGAATCTGTCAGACTTGTGTGATTGCCCAATTTCAATATTTCCAATATTAATACTGATTACAGGTCTTTGAAATTCAAGATCTGAACCCCCAGAATCGCTTATTCCATTCCAGAGGTATAAAACGGATAGAAGTGAATGATTATCAAGTAATCGCGTTCAATACGTATAAGGATTGAATGAAAATTTCTTCGATTCAAACACGAATTCGAATTGAGTCAATTTTTCTTGCTAATGGAAGTATTAATTTCTGATCGTTTTTTTTTCTTCCTTGAAATTTCTGAATGATTTATTTTCAATTTTCTATATTTCAAACTCTGAGAAACAACAACATTGTATAGGTTGAGGGATATTAATAAACGAGAGGTTTTTATTTTTATTTTTTTTTATTTTGGAGCCGCTTCGATCTCGCCTCGAAGTTTGTGTGTGTCGGATCAGGACGTAATTTTTAACTAAGACGCCTTTACTGCCTCGCCTCTTCGCCTCTTGGCCTCTTGGCTTCAGTATCGTATCGGGCAAGTTTTATGTCGTCGAGAAAGAGCGAGAGAGAAAAAATAAATCCCTTCTTTTTTTTTTCATTTGTCTTTTGCTTTTCTCTTTGGCTTGTTATGGGCGACCGTTAAAACGTTAATGTCCACGAAAATATTCTTCAAAAATTTGCAGGTGCAGTTAAAACTCGGAGAGGAAATAAGCATTCTTCTTTACGAATGTGTATCTATAACTGCATATATATGCGGTTGTGGGTATTTTCTGTGTCTGTTACAGCTCCCAGTTCACTTTCTTCGTGACCACACCGAGAGCCTCCCCCTCTCTCGCTCTTTCTGCCTGTCGTTCTCTTCGGGTAGTCCAAGACTCCTGCAGAGTCTTGCGCGATTCTTCGCAATAACGAAGCAGTGCCCATCGCAGACTTCCGACTATCATCCCGAGTAGCTGCCGTGGCTACGGTAGAAGGACAGACCTGTGCAACCCGAGTGAGGAGAGGTCAGGTTTAGAACCGACGGTGTGTGTCGTGTCGCAGGACCTCTTGCTCCCTCACACGCACTCCGTCTCTCTCTCTTTTCGCTCTCTGCACTCCATGGGTCTCGGGCGACTATAAATCTCCAGCTATTAAGACGCTGGAGCACCGTTTGATGGCTCGTGCCTCGTTGCGCTATCGTATTATTACGAGGGGGTCTCGAGTGCCGCGCGAGTCTCGTATGTCTCTTAGGTATTTTTTTATTTTTCATTTTGTAGAAAAAAAAAAAGTCAATTTTTAAGTAATAAATTTTGTTTCGGTCTGAATGATTTTTTTTTTTTTTTTTTTTTTTTTTGTTTTAATCCCTTTTTTTTTTTTTTTTTTTAATGAATCTTGTTGGATATTACGTAGCGTGCAGCAGTTTGAACAGACTCAACTGTGGGTTGAGAGCTGGTGGCTGGTGGCTGGTTTACTGGTTATATACGAATGTTTTTTATGCGGTGACTATATTTACTTAGATAAGGCGAGCGTTGCCCTATACGCTTTTTAGACGGATAAAATTATGTCCGTATAAGCTATATGGCTTTATAATTACACGCTATTACTACTTATCCTATACTCTACACATATACATATATACCGACTGCCTCCAATAACAATCATTGAGATATTAATTTTATCTTTTACTTTTTTTATTTTTTCAATATATTTTCGTTCAACTTATCTATATATATTGGTCAAGAATTTTCACGTCATTCATTTTTGTGGTAACAAATAGAACTAAAAAAAAAAATCCTTAATAAATTTGCTTGTAGGATTAAAAAAAATAAAAAGCAAGAGATTATGTATATTAATAAATACAGTTGTAACAGATGAAAAAAAAATAATAAAAAATGGTTCCAGTGAGGAAATGAAAAAAAAAAAAAAAACACGAAAGAGAGCTGGATACCAGGTGACAATAGATATCCCATCAGTTCCGGCAATGTGTACTCAGCGTTGTCTCGTTCCTTCGTCACTCTCTATTTCTATCTTCTTCTATCTTCTGGACTTGAGTAACTGTATAGTATAATAACGACGAGTGTGTTTACACGTACATAAGTATCGCACTGTTTAACAATATTTAAACATTGTCTTTGCTCAATGAACAGGGAGAGAGAAAGGAGAAAGAGAAAGAAAGTAGAGGGATTGTGGTGGAAACTAGGGTGGGTGCGGGCAACGGCAGATAAACCACCGTTTGCTTGCTCAGAACACCCTAAGAAAAAAAAAAGAGAAGAAAAAAATATATAACAACCTCTGGGCACATAGCATAACATCAGCTTCCTTCTTTACCTTAACCCTCTTCGTGCCGGTTGGGATATGAAAATAAAAATATATATTAAGATAATAATAGTCGTGTTCCGTGCAAGACGGAACGGAGAGACGCGCGCAGTTTTATTCTTAGATAGATTGAAATTGAAAGGATAGAAAAATAATAGAAAATTTAAGATATTTTAATATCGCTAATTATTAGAATCTTTGATTAAAATCGAATCACGTTGTTTCTGATGTACACATAATTTTGAATGAAAGTTGAAAGAGCGAGACGGGCGATACTGAGAGAGAATAAGTGTAAAATAGTTGTTGAGAGGGGTCTTCATAAATCACTGACATCGGACAAGAGCTAGTTCATTGATAAGAATTATATATATCTATATTCTCGTTCACGCGATCATTTCTCTTACTCTATACTCTATACTATATCACGTCTATAAATAATAAATATCGTATAGTCAACCCCACGAGCGTGTAGAGCGTAATACAATTAACGCTCATTCATTAACTTTGAGTATATTATTATAATTATAATTCACAGTGGAAACTGGTCAGGGAAAACAAATAGTAGAAAAAATTGTATAAAATTATAAATGACAAAATTATTTATCTGCTTGAGTAACCAATAATTTTTCTGAATTTCAGTCAGGAAAAAAAAATTCTAATTTGTTCCAAGAAATTCAGTATAAAGTATCCCGTGTGAAACACAATTATTTTCTTCTATGATCATAATTATACGATTACAATTTTCTCATGAACAATTCATTTATCATCATTTTTATAGAGTTTAATATAATAAATGATTCGTATTAAGTCATGAAATAACACCATCTTCTTGCGGGTTCTTTGGAAGCTTCTTGAAACCTTTTTTTGTATGTTTCTTTTGAATTTCCCTCTCGTTGTGATATCCCGCGAGTCTGTAGTCTACAGGCTCTCTTATACTCTCGACTCGTCGACTAATTAATATCACGTGACTGATACTCGCTCTCTGTATATGTATATGTATATATATATATATGATACCGAACGAGA
The DNA here is from genome assembly GCA_018420115.1 of Euura saliciscinereae. NCBI lineage: Eukaryota > Metazoa > Arthropoda > Insecta > Hymenoptera > Tenthredinidae > Euura > Euura saliciscinereae. The sequence continues at coordinate 14,761 of JAFFZH010013524.1, forward strand.
AAGAGAGCTGCTGTTAAAGATCGAGTGTACCAACATAGAGGAGACATTGTCCGTTTCGCGGCTAGTATGACAAAAAAAGAAAAGGAAAAAAAAAAGTGAAACACCATCTTCAGAGGTTTAAAAAGCGCGGTGATGCGAAGCGAGGTGGAGCCACACCGATCTTCAAGATTCCGTTTTGTGCTCGTTGCACCGTACTGCATAATGCGATCGACTGTTCGCGCATATGTTGGCTTTCGGCGACACTCTATATACCTCATTCTCTTTATCTGACTCTCTCTATATTGTATATATGTATATACAACTGGTGCAGCTTTGCAGCTTCTCTCATATGCATATATATACGTGTCGTTTTTTTTTGTGTGCCTCGTCGCGTCGGAGCGAATAAGCTGAAGACGATCTTTGTTATCAAACGGTCGGAATCATAATGGCCCATAATTGCATAAATATAATGTTAATTAACAATTAAGATTGCCGCTTTGCCTAATTGAAAGATGGCGAGGGAATAGAAAGAGATGTTCTTCTTTCTCCTTTCTTATACGGTAGGTATACATAGGTATATACGGTGTACGGTAGACCCCTGGTGGTACTCGGGGAGCGTGGATTCTTCGCATTAACGCCCCGCTCTTGAAATCGGAAAATTATGCAGTCACGGGCAACGTGAGTCCCGCTATCGCAATCCTGAATTATTTAACCTTATCGTAAGAGTAGCAATACTGATTATTAAAAGTTATATAGTTGCAGTTTGTTGTTTAACTTTATTTTTCTTATTCATATTTCTACACAAATTTTATGTACGATCTTGAAATATTTGAATATTGGATCCTTGGATGAAAATAGGAAATTTCGATACACCTTCGGTCTCCGTACGATCGCTATAGGTACCTACTCTATGTGGCAACGCGACGTCAGGGTATAATTGGCATGATTTTCGGACACCGTCGTGTCGCAGCATCCCAGGCTTGGAATATACTGCAGTATTCGCGGAGCGCGGTGGTGAACGGGAGATTGGCGCATTCCTCGTGCGAGAATTCAGATAGGCAATTAGCGAATGCAAATGCAATTAATTCTTGTTAATCCACGTGGCGATGCGCTCTCGAACGGGCAGAGATAATATTAAAGGAAGCGAATGAAGCTTAATGACACTGAGATAAAAAGAATGAATAAAATAAAATTGAAATTAAGAATCTTGAGAAATTTGAACTGTTGAAATTTCTTATGTACACGAAAAGGAATGAAATTTACAAATCTTGGTGATTCAAATGGAATTGATATGAAACATCTTGAAGTTTCATATTTGTGTCTTAATATTGAAAAAACATACCGAGTTTTCAATCAATTTTTTAGTTTTCAGTGACAAAGTGGTATTTCAGTCAATTATCAATAGTCCATCAAATTAAAAGCTTCAAATTTTCATTTTTTGGTTCATTCCGCAATATTTTATGATCCGATAATTCGGCAATTATTGTAGCAGTGGAAAGCCATTTTCGAATGAAATAATCATGAATTTTCATATCATATGAGCATTCAGCCGAATTTTCGAAACATTCTGTACCTATATAAAATTTATTATAATCTTGGCTACGACATTTCCGAATGATTTTGAATTTTCAAAACTGTTATATGAATACAGAAATATTGGAAAATTTGAATTTTATTTTTATGAAACTTGATAACTTTGAATATATGTTCAAAAAACGACCAATTGTCTTTTCTAAACCTTGATTTCGATATATTTCTGATTACAGATGGTCCAGGCGATTCAAGTACTCCGGTTTCACCTCCTCGAGCTTGAAAAGGTGAGTTGAAGCGATCTACATGTTTATGCGTATCAAATGTGAAGGAATATTTTTATCTAGTTCACATTCCTAACCTCATGGAGAGTAAAACGTGGGCGATTACTAACTTGCGTTACATGGTTTGTAATAAACAGTACAGGTTGCAAACTACCAAGCCTAGCCTCTACAATTTTCCTCAATTTATTACGGTGAAAGTGAGCAAATTTCTGCAATATTAACAGTTTTCATATATATATAACCTACGCCACGGTAATTCTTGCAATCTTTTTGAGATCGTAATTGCTAGTCGAGTTTCATTAGAAAAATTATCTAGAATTTTCATCATAAAAAATGTAAACGTATCAAACTTTCTAAAGTTTATATAAAATAGGAAAGAAAATGCAAAAATATTCCCTCAGGTCTCGGATTATTCCTTATTGAGAACAAAAGGGAAAAAACAAAAAAAAAAAAAACAAACGTACGAGGACACAAAAGAGGCATAAAGATGGGTTTCACTGCAGGTTGTTTCTTCGAGGATGAGACCTCGCGGTCTTTTATACGTGTAATTGATTCGTAGAGGACAATCGATGTCACCGCGTTTGTACATTGTATGTTAATTCGCACTTTACCGAGCCGAGTTCTGCAGCCCTCCCAAGTTTCACAAACCACCCAGCAAATTCTTCTTTTTATTCCGTTTGTTTCATATTCTGTTTAGACAATGATGAAAAAAATGCTAGGAATCCTCTTCAGCCAATGTGTGATACGGATCGAGATTCTCTCCGGTCTGATATACCGCGCGGTCCGGTTTTTATTATTTAAATCGCATAATCTGACGATAAGTCAGAAAAAATATCTTTTATAACGCCTGATCTTTATGTATGCACGCGTGAAGGTTTTGGTTTCTCTCTCTCTCTATCTCTATCTCTATCTCTCTTGGTAAGTTTCTTATAACACGGCAATATTTTATCATACAAAATACCGAACATCCATCGCATTTCCATCGAAATGGCAGCTGACGCAGGCCATTGGACGGGCCGGTGCACTGGTATAATACCAAGACTCGCTTAGGGATACGGTCCGAGGTTCCCCAGCTCTTGTATCAAACTTGTTTCGGTTTATATATAATATCTTGCAATTTTATAACAATTTTCCACATTTACGATAATTATATTAAACCGCACGCCGTTTACCCTGAGGCAATTTTTTTTTTTGGGGAGGGGCTTCATGCTCAAAATATTCAGACGATCTTCTTCTTCTTCTTATTCTTCTTCTTCTTCTTCTTCAGGAATGAGGAATGTATGATTTATTGTAAATAATTCAGAACCACGACGATGACATCAGGTGTAATTGAACGGTTGTTCCGTGTTTTTTGTTTTTTATCTTCTCTACTATTTTGAAACAGAGTAAAAGTAACAGGGCTGGTAGCGAGTCAATTTCCTGGTCACAATTTAGTTTCGCACTGGCAAAATATCTATTTTTTTTTTCGGTATAGTGCAAAATCGCTTAATCAGTCACTTATTAGTGACTTTTTTTTTATCACTAATTACTTTCGGCCCCTTTTATCGCTACCAGCCCTTAAATAAAAGTAACTTCGATTACAACTTGCCCGAACAATATAACGAAAAGTCAAGATTGTAATCGACCCTCCGATTTTCGAGGTTCTTATTCTCTATCAAACGCATCGTTAAATCTCTATACACAGTGGCACGGGGGCTTGAACCGCATTACTTCCGATCCCCTTCGTTGTGGGACCGGTTCTACATCCACTCGACGGATACGTGCTTCTGTATTCACTCCCTAGATTCGATTTTTTTAGAGAAGAAAAGGATAATATTGTACGAAAAATGGTCTAAATCATATTTTTCTTCATGTCCACGGATGCAGTAAAGACTGTGGTGTAGATTTATATCGGTCTACCGTATATCGACCAATGAGGAACGTTCTTAGCCTCCGGTGGGTTCCCTGGTGCGTTTAACATTTTTCAACCAATCCCGGTATTAGCATAATTACGTTTCGCGCGGGGCAGTGTGCGCTGCACCGGTCAGGAAAGAAAAGGCTGGCCTTTTATGCATCCTGCAGTACTTCCATTGGGTTTTCAAACCTCGCTTAAACTTAACTTATGCATCATGGTTGCAGCTTGCTGGACGAACGAACGTGGGTATTACGTAACGGTGATATGCGGTTAATGCATATACACAACCTATGCCGGATATACCATGTTCTCCTCAAACTTCTTGACCATGGTGTGGCCACTTTGAACAGTGGAAGAAAAATCCCTCATTTTTTTATCATCAAATTTTGCTACTATTTTCATTGATCAAGATTTCCGCGAGAGAAAGAAGAAAAAAATCAATGGGAATCTTTTATACTTTCTTTTTTTGTTTTTGTATCGCAATAAAATTTCCTTGACCATTTTTTGGATTCCTTGAGTTTTTCGTGAGCAGAATACGGGAAAAGTATCCAGAGCCTCACTAGGGCCCAGAAACGTAACGTTTTTCCGATTCAGGGTGATCGTGACGTTCCCAGTCGGGCCCTAGATAGTTTTCCCCATTTAAAAGTCAATTTCTCTTATCAATCGACAATCACCTTAATATTCTTTGGATATTAGAAAATGACGAAATTGGATGACGAAAACTGGTTTCAATTATCGTAGTGATATAGGGTAGTTTGTAAATCCCAGGATAATGAATTGATTTGTCGATGGATTTCTATTCCGCTTTTTTTTTTATGATAGTCGAGCATTATGATCACGGAGGCGTAAACTCCAAAATAGTATATATTCAGCTGTTAAACTTGACGGTTTATAAAATAACACACAAATTACATGGTGTTTTGTTTTTTGTTGAATTTTAGTAGTTTTCTCAAAATTTAAGTATACCCTTAACTTACCTCGCACGAGGCCTAATGACCAACTATCTTTCCTAAATGTCTCTTACTGCAGGCTCGACTACGACAGCTGTTTTACTCAAGCTGGTTCTCTCCTTATTTTATTATTATTACTTCGTTATATATATTTATTGTCGTGACTGCGAATTTTTGCCTATTTCAAAAACGAAATATCCCTTTTTCTTTTTCTTCTTCTTCTTTTCATTCCAGAGCAATTGCTCCGAGAGAAGAGACGGCCCTGGTTCATCCAGGTCACAGAATATACCTGGCCGAGACTCGTTGAATACCGTAAGGGCGGTCAGACCCGGTACAGCCCTTCCTCCCTTCTCTACCTCCATTACATTCTACCCTGTGCCCTCCGAAAGAATCCTATTGTTCGGTAAATAGGGTCTCTCCCCCCTCCTCCTCTCTACCCTTAGCCTTTTTACATACATACCTTTTTCCTACGATCTGCTCTATTTCTTTGTCACGTTTGCCTTTCCGAAAAAAAATATATATCGTGTATAAAAAAATGAAAAAAAAATTTGGATTCTATACCGGTTGAAAATATTTTCAAACAATTTTTGTGCAAAGCTTTCTCTCTCTCTCACATTCTGTGAAAAAAAAACATTCATTCAGATAGTCGTAGGTAGGAAAAAGTTTCGAGGGGGAAATAACTCAAGATTTGACGGACACATTATTATTATTATTATTATTATTATTATTTGTAGTGGAATAATTCAAATTATTTCAATTTATTAAACATCATTTTTTTTCCTTAATATTTTATTCATTTTCACAGTTTTTTTTTCTTATTATTTAATTTATTTTCTCAGTTATTTCAGTTACTTTTAACGAGTTATTACCTCCTGGGAAAGTTTTTCAGGTTCCAAAGTTGAAAATTTTTCTTCTCCAGCATCTCGCTACTCTGGTCGTATATTTTTTTAATTTTATTCCCAAATTGTCTATTTTATTCTTCAATGGATATCGATTTCACCCGCGGTATCGGTATAATCTCCGTTGTTAAATCGGCCATAAAATAAGGGAAAAGGAGCTTTTGGATGTGGGGTCGCGTTTCCTCTAGGTCGAGTGGAGTGGAGAAATACGTGTCGTTCGATAGTCGTATCCCCATGAAGTTTCATTCTTTAACGTTCTGTGTATCCATCTTTTCGGTTTTATCACAGCGCTATTCGATTCGGCTCGATCAGATCCAAGCATTAATTTTCATCCGCGGTGTCTTGAGAGTCAAGACAAAATTGGGACATTTGGCGTCCACACTATCACTTTGACTTTGATTTCTGTCCTGTCTGGGTTACCTGGAATCTGATTCTTTGGTTAAAATAAATCTCGTTCTATACATCTGTGGTCATCCGATAGCAGATAGTCGGTATTGACGATGTTGAGATAGGATCGCGAAGCATCGTTTCAAACTCCACGAGAAGGAGACCCAGGACGAGTTCACCACTCGGAGATAGATGAGTCGAGATACAGACTCGACTCGTTAGGAACACGAATGTTTCACAGACCTCGGGGTGGCCACGGTCACTGGACGAAGAGTGGGATTTTTCTTTCAGGTTTCGGTTCAGAAAGAAATCGATACGGAAGAAAAAAAAACGATCGACCTCATCGAACGTCACCGCTTGTGGTTTTTCGATTCCTGGTTATCATCGTCGACGTTAATCGATACAAGAATCGGACACTGAAAATAATTTTATCCTCCTTCACATTCTTATTGTTGACCCAAATAGATAAAAAAAAAAGTGGTTCTCTCGGGTAACAAGAGTTTATTGGTCAAGGACGCGATTGTCTTTGGACTTTTACCGCCTCTTTTAGAGTCGGTATCCGATTACCCGAGATCGAGGAAATATTTTCTTCTCAAAGCATTCGTCCCGCTTGATTTAAGCTCGTATCGAGAATCATCGAATGAATTATTTTCAATATCCAAACAAATATTGATACTCGAATGATTTCCTATTCACGTAAATCGATTCGTGTTCCTGTAGCAATTAAAATTGAATAAATGCATCTGATACACATACATAAAAATAGAGGAGAAATAAAAAAAAAAAAAAACGAGAAAAGGGCTTCGACAGGGTCCGTAAAAGGTCCTCTCGGGTCCAGCCAGGGAACCAGGTGACGGTCATAAAACTCTCGCGGTGAACCGACAAGTGTTTGAAACCCGGTGCGAGGTTTTTCACCGTCGTAAAAATGTCCGTAGTTTCTTTCGTTCTGATTCTCTTTTTTCTTTTTGTTTTTATATGATGTATTTTGTTGTTCATCTTTTTTTACTCTTCGTTTATCCCCAAATTAATAAGACCAACCCGATGTTCGACATATCGGTAAACATCGTTCCACCCTGTAACGTGGAGAGACCCTGCGTGTGGTCCAGTGGTTCGTCTATATATATATATATGACCGAGAATCGTTGAATTATCGTAGACTGGAAGGGGAGGATAAAAAAGGAATGATCGCAGATCTAAAAGTATGTCCTCTACCTTCAACGTACTATTGTACATTGTCGGATCTTTGTTGGGGATCAAATTCTAACCAGTTCGGTATTATGGGACGGTGTCCTTCGGCTTCGAAACCCGTCCCTATCCCGTGGTCCGACAACAGTCTAGTCATCTTCGAAGGCATTGTGTTACCGTGTGTGTCGGAAATCTCTTTGGTTCGGAATAAAAAATTTGACAAAAAAAAAAAAAAAAAAACGAGAGAGAGAACTTATAAATTCGTCGCTCATTGTGATGGTGTATATATGTATATATATATAGTAGAGTGTAAAAAGCGCGAGGTGATCGAGAAGCACGCGGAGAGAGGTAAAAGTAAACCGAAGCAAACCGGAGCGAAATTTAAGAACGGGCACATTATCAGGGTGCCGCCCTCCTCGTCTTGCGACCGACGTAATGAGCGAGTCGAATTCTCCTACCCGGTTTCTTACACCGCCAACTATCTCCTTCTCTCTTTATCTTTCTCGACAAGCGTGAATCCTGATCATGTGCAGATTCGAAACCAACCTTCTCATTCTTCTTCTGCTTCTTCTTCTTTTTGTCTTGTTAGGTTTGAAATTGGTATCACCGTTAAAAATATCTTGAAATTTCTTGTATACCTTCAAAAAGGAATGAAATTTACAAATCGTGGTGATACGTTAATTGCTTTGCATACATTTTTGTGAATCTTGATACAGATATATTTCCAACACGAGTGTAGGCAATATAACAATGGAATGTATTCGTATGTTCGAAGGTTCACGAGCTGTGCGACAATTTCTGTCACCGGTACATAAGCTGCCTGAAGGGAAAGATGCCGATCGATTTGGTGATCGACGAACGGGACAGTACGAAACCACCCGAGATGGGTAACGGACTCGACGGCGGTCCCAGGAGCACGGCGGACAGCACGAGTCATACGGACGGAGCGAGCACCCCGGACGTAGTGAGTACCTCACCATCTTCCACGAGTTATTATCCGCACGACGCGCTCACCCCCCACCACGCAATCGGCAGTACCACCCCCTTGCAACTGCAGAGCCAAAACCAAAACCAAAATCATAACCATAACCATAACCATACCAACCACCAGCAATCGAACACCCCCAGTAGCGCCGCCACAACTCCCAACTCCCTAAAGCGAACGCACCAGCAGATGATGATGGCTGCGGCCGCCTCCGCGATGGCGTCTCCGCACGCAGCTTCCGCGCCCGCGCACGCACACGCGGCCCTTGCCGCCTATCACTCCATTAGTTCGGCGGTATATCCGTGCTCGTAGGCCTAGGCGGAACCGAGGAACCGAGGAACCGAGGAAGCGAAGGGTCGTCCGTCGTCTTTTATCGATTAATATATTGATAATCGTAATCGGATCGAGGCGATATGCGAATACATGCGAGATACGAATATTATATACGCGGGGGTAAATTTTTTTTCTATTCATTTTCATTTTCACTATCATGTCTTTATCCCACACACGTGACACGCGACAACGTGCATTTATATCGTACAGCAAATTTCGCGCGGTTTACGACTGACGTTTATAATTCCGCGTTGCGATTATTCGTTATGATAGACTCGCTGTACGAAGCCGAGGGACGCGTTGTGTGGTACGAAATATTATAATTTTTCATATATAGAAGCGAAATTTCAGCGAGTTGCTCGCTTAAATAATTGATTCTCGCGATTTAGATATTTATATTTTTTAGCTAATTATTATTATTATTATTATTAATATTGTAACTTGTGTATAGATTTTTTTTTTTTTTTTTTTTTTTTTTTTTTTTTTTTTTTTTTTTTT
>JAFFZH010013524.1:34149-59676 GCA_018420115.1 Euura saliciscinereae
TTTTTTTTTTTTTTTTTTTTTTTTTTTTTTTTTTTTTTTTTAATAAAAAGAAGAAACACGCCCGGTAAGGTAGAAACCCGAGGGATAAACGGGGAGAGGGAGGGGGGAAACCGCGAGGCGCATTCCGCGGCCCCCGTATACGCAGGGTATCCCCGCGCTGATCTCCCGATGCTGCATAAAACTGGAGGGGGAAGAGACTGCAGCAGAGTAGCGGACTGCTTGGGTTCGTTTTCTCTCCTCCGGCCCCGGCCCCGACCGCGGCGAACCAACAGCCAGAAAGGTATCGCATCGCGACGGTACGGGAGAAACGGGTGTGAGAAGATACCCCCGCGTACGGTGTGTGTATGTTGAAAGTATCTCTGCGAGATATCGGGGAACGGGAGGAAAATATATACGGATTCAAAGGAGAATGAGAGATCGAAGAGAGAGGGAGATATCCGAGGTGTGAAGAAAACTATTTGCCCGGACTCTGTTAGATATACGATCTCTGAAGAAGTAGTGACGCTACGTGAGAAGACTGCGCGAATCTCGTACAGCGTTTCTTGGGTGAAACGGATCGTTTATCGTTACTTGGACACACGGACGTGTGTGAAAACTCATCTACTCTGTTAATTTTACTCTTGTCAGAAGAGGAAAACGAAAAGCTATACCTTCGGCTCATCCGAATTCGTGGGATTCACCGGATGAGAATAAAGCGTATACACAGAACCCCCTTCCATTCCCGCAAACCTTTTGTTTAGACCAACGAAACGCGGGGTTGTGTAAAGGGCGATTATAATTACCGTAGTAGCGCGGAAACACCGAATAGAGGTAATTGAGCTTTTGCGCATAAATCCTATTACGGGATTTAAGGGGCCATTCAAACACCCCCAGCAGACTATGTACATACCTATAGGCACACTGATACTTCAAATTCTAACAAAGCTTCTCGATTTAGGTACAGAATCATTAACAAAATTAATTCATGGTCTTCAACTGTTCACAAACGTTGGAAAAACCTTTTTTCAATCAGTCAGGAAAATCGAGTTGACTTTCTAATGGGGAAAACTATCCAGGACGTAGTTTTTCTAAACAGGGTAGCAGGAATCATTCTGAACCGTATCAGTGTTAAATTGACTACATGTAGGTGAAGAGATAATACCTAGGTACACAAATATTGTTATCATTAAACTAAAAGTTATGTAATAATATCAAATGTCGTGTGTAAAGGATAAACTTGTAATTAACATTCAACTGTATCAAAATTAATATTCAATTATCAATTTAGGGTTATAAATTTTCATTTTAAGTAACTATATAGGTTTGTAAATTTACCTACCTATTCTCAGTCTCAGTTACTTTCTGCATCGGTATATCGAATATATCAATTAATTACATAGGATAATATTAGAACTGATTTGTTCTGGGATTTTTTTTGTTTTTTTTCGGACTGTTTCAGCAGTGGCATACAATCCTGTATATCTGTTTGGTGTAATAAATTCTGAACGTGGTTAGAGTCGCAGGGGTTCGGTCATTGAAACCAGGTTATAAACCTAAAACTATCCTTGTTATACTCGTCCGCGAAATAGCCAGGTTTAAATGCCCTTACAAGGGTTTTGCGGGCGACGCCGACGCGGAAGTACCGCGTTGGGGTAAATCGAGCGCACGCGTCTAAACTCAGACCGCTTCGACTTCCGTCGCGGCGGAGGAAGATACGACGAGCAATTTGAGGCCAATAAAATGATAATACCGCCACGCCGGCAAGAGGCAAGAGGCCCTCTTCCGACCGCAGTAAACCCGACCTCGTATAGTAGCGGCATACGACTTGCCTACTTGTCGAGGAACAACAAATTCTATACGATGCTGTTATTTTTATTCTTCTACCGCACATGCGTTAAAAACTCGTGTGTTTTTTTTTTTGCCCTCATTAAAGGGATAAAAGTCACAGTTTTTTTTTTTTTTTTTACCGGGGAAATAAACTTGCTAGCGGGAAAAAAAAGTCATAGCAACGGTGAAATAAAGGAAGAAAGTGCTGCCCCTAGTTAGCTTTCACTCGTTTTTGATGCATATGTGGTAGAAAATAAGATATGTTCCATGGGAAGGAATTTTTCAGAACTAGTTTTCACTCTTGTACTGCAAACTTGAATTTCTTCCCCTTCCCTTGGTGCATATATTTTGTTTTATTTAATTTTTTTTCACACACCTTTCGGATAACGTCGCTCATCTCAACTACCCGCTAGATGTGTTAGGTATGGGTATAGAGCGGCGGTCGGATTTAGCTCAATGTGGGCAGAGCCAACCGAGAGACACAATCGTTGCGACGAACGACTGTTCCCTCGGTTGAGGGTAAAAATAGCTTATACGGACTTCGAGGTCTCTTTTCGAAACTAAGAAGACCGTAACTTGGGCGCAAATGGAAACGTGATTCTTTCCTTTTCTTCTTCTTCTTCTTTTTCTTGACTGCAGAGTACCTATATACAAGTATCGACTAAAATTCACGAAATAAGAAAAAAAAAAAAAAAAATCGAAGCCAACCAGACCCCCCGTCGCTTTGCGAACTGGTTGCCTCGGTTCCTAACCCAAACCGTGTGCGCGATTCGGATCGGCGGACTGTTCGAGGTGAGCCCGTCACGGGTTAGGCTAGGGTCCGAGGAGACGGACGCATTCCGAACGCGGTTCGGCGTTGTTGTTGGGGTCTCTCTCTCCGGATTCGGGTGAATCCCCGATCCCGACGAAATGACACCGAGGCATCGCGTGGCGTGTGGGAGAAGGCGAAAAAGTGTGCATCTGCACGGTAAGCGAGATGGTAATCGTTGACGGCGTCCCCCAACGAATGACGCGGCGGTGAGAGGATCAGTCAGTCGAGTATCCGAGTCTCGCCGAACGTTTTGTATACCCCTTGACGCGATACGTCGAGTACGTCACGCGCGCGCCCCGTGTTTTAGAGACTAGTGACGGATAGACGGACAGATCCTGTCCGTGTCGAGACGCGACGCCCGGCGTTACGTGGAAGGGCGGTTTTCCTGTGGACGATATAAACTCACATTTGTCATTCGCCGATAGGATACAGACTCGGCAACAATGCGATCTCTCGTCGCCACCCGCATGGGCCCCGGGGGTCATTGTTGCAGCGGCTTGCAGGCGCGAGAATGAATGAAAAAAAAAGAAGAAGGAAAAAAAGTGAGAAAGATCCCTACGCGCCTCGTTCTTATCTGCGGGCAACAATGGCACGGATCTCTGTTAAGCCGGGTGGTTAAGCGACTCGACGACACCCCGGGATTCGAGATCCTAAGAGATTCTTAATCTTCCCCCGTGGGACGCTTTACTCTTTGGTACAGCGGGTTTAAAACGGTAACCGGAAACGCGGAGAGGTGAGGATGACGCGGTTCTCTGCAAAGGGGGGAGAGACACACGTCGGGTCCAGGGTAGTCTGCCTGGCGACGTTAAATCTATGACCGTAATTTGTCAAAGTAATGCGACTGGGCCAAACGAACCATTGATATACCAACAAACGTCGCGTTGTTGAGTCCTGACCCGGCGCCAAACGCACCGCGATAATATTATCTAGAAGACTCGTCAAGGTGCGGAATTATTACCGTGCGAAAGGTGATTAGAAACATAAGGAGAATTTCTCTCTTTATTTCTAGATTACCGGTTACTTCAGACGAGTCATTATTTCCTTCTTCTTCCTCTTCTTCTTCTATCGTTCTTTTTGTGCTTTACCTTATATATATATATATATATATTAGATATAGCCCCGGTGGGTAATGAGTGGTGTAATTTCAGTTTGCGCAACATTAACGGTCACCGCGGTATTCATTCGTCAAGATTATAACGTCTGCTACCAAACGACTATGCTATAACGTAGAATGGCCCAGTTATTGAACAACCCGTTACTGTCGAGCACATATTTGTAGATTGATGGATATTCATTCGTTCTTCCGGATCGCCGCTGATTGCTGAAGGAATGCAGATAGAAAAAAAATTAGGGTAATTACGATCCGTAAGATAATCTTTCATCGATCTCGTCATTAACTGGGACAACGAATTTGAGTCATTGAAGATGAGCTGTAAAAAAAAAAATCCCTGACCTTCTGGCTTTTTTCTGATCAGCGAAATTGAAGATTTAGAGTAAAAAATGCTCTAAATTAGTCGCTTACACCTTGTTCGTTGACACGGACGAACTTTTCGATCCCGATTCCCTAACGTTGCAGAAGTCTCGTTAATTAGATATATAGTTTGCGGCGGGTTTGCTAATTGTTACGATAGCTTTCTGAGGATGGATCGTCGCGGTCTTTTCGTTAGAGTCCCGAACCCTCTCGGCGTCTTATAACGAAGCGAAGAATTTTGTGTGGAGTGAATTGCTTTATCGAGAGAGAAAACCGCTAGAGCAGAGTTTATTGAGTTCGCCCATGGCACGTCTATATGGAAGTGAGTGTCACGTCTCTTCGGTTATTCCGGGATATGTGCGTGTACGCCGCACTCGGTACTCTCCGTCCTCTATTAACACGCACTCCCTCAAAACTCTATCTCCGATGCCTCCTCCTTGACGCGGTACGTTGGACCAAAAACTCTAGCGACCATCTTAAATTCCCCCCTTATGTCGGGGCTACCCTGTCGCCCTCCCTGCACGATCCACGATCCACGGACCACGGACCACGGCCCACGGCTCGTCAGAAATAGTGGCACTTCCCTGTCTCCACGCCAGCCAACACCGATATCTATTCCGGCACCACAAAACAACATCCATTCCACCCATCTCGGAGACGCCGCGGTAAACCGGGGTGTAGGTTACCTCGGGATATATATTCTCATGCGTTATTATCGGTTTATCTATTAGCATCGAAAATTATTTTATTTTCGGGCGGATCAAATGTCAAGAGGACCGGTACAGCGTGATTCAACGAATTCTACATATTCCAAAAATCATTGATATCTTATCCAAAGTTCATTAGAGATAGAAAAAATTGATCTCGACATCTCATTTTCTTCGAAGAGCAATTCGTTATCACGTGAATGAGGGACACTGAGAAAAAAAAGAATCCTGTGATAAGGTGTGATCGGTTATCGAAATTTAGCGACGAGTCTAGTGACTCTTTTGCTGACAACTTGGTCCAAAAATTTTGTTATCCAATTTCCCTCGTTCACACGATGAAGGATTGCTTTCCGAAGAAAATGAGACGTCGAGGGACATAATCGGATCAACCGTGTGCCCGAATCTTCACGACAAGTGATTTTTGTGATAGTGAAGTGATATTGCTATGCCACCCACTGGTGCAGGTCCTATGCGTTACTCTTATTTTCGACATTCGGATGGATACGGCGGGTACCACGTGCGTCTTATTTTAAAAGCTTCGAATCTCCCGCCACGAAGCGACACCCCGACGTTTGGCGTTTGGCGTTTGGCTTAAAACTCGTGCGGTGAAAACGGCTGACATTCTTACCGCGTTCCACTTGCAACGTAAAAATATCTCGACGTGCTGGTTATAGTGGCATCATCCTTCTAGAGACGGCGTCTCGAGAGACGCCAGCCAGATATAACGGGTGACACTGAGAAAATAAGGAATTATTCTCCCAGTCTCTTCGCTTTCTGGTACTTGAACCGCGAAAAATGTTGTCGTTTAATGAACAAGTTTCCAATTTATCGACAAAATTAACAATTTATCGGGAAGATCTTATTTCGTGACGTCGGTTTCCGGATTCTCTTGTAGGAATTTACGGAGCGCAATTGCTGCGCCGGTTGGTAGAGCCGAAATCGTCTCGTTTTTATTATTTTTGTTTATTCGATTTTTGTTTTCAAGGTATGTTAACGACTGCGCGAGGTAAAGCGGTGAGACAGCGCTTAGATCTCAAAACAGTTTGACGTCGTTGGTTGTGGTATTGGAGTTCTCGGTGCCCTGCCAACAAATAGTATAGCATCAATCCTGACGTCTTATTATACCGAAAGTCGTTATTAAAATAACCGTCGGGCAACCGAGTTAGCCTCAAGGCTCGTCGCGTTTACCTCGCCCCCTTTTATCCCTCAAAAAACAAGCGATTTTCGCGAAACCGCAACGAAAATCGTCATTTCCAGTACACCGGGATATAAAATTAGACATATTTTCTTTCCGTCGTTAACGACAACGAAGATATTTTAACGATTCGTGTAGTTTTAATTTTTTTTATTCTTTTCCCCTCTTCATCTCCATCCCACAAACTTGACGTTTATGTATTTTATACAGTTTTATGTATACAAGCCAGTTTGAGGTCCCGTGGCGTCCCACGGTTTTCAATTTCTTTAAAAACTTTTCTTCTTCCTCGTTTTTTTTTTACCCCTCACATATATATATATATATATATATATATATATATATAAGGAATCGCCTCCTCTCCTTGCTGGCTTCTCGCTTTTTTCTTTTTTTTGTCAACTTATTTTTGCCTCCTCACTCTTGCATTCAAGTGTCGGGGGTTATACCTCGGGGGAGTTAACGCGCTGCGTTCATTAAATATTCAACCCCGTAATACAATATCCACCGCGACTGGTGGGGAAGGGAAGAGAACAGGGGGAGAGGGAAAAGGATAAGGGTGGGTGTGCAGAAGCTCTTACGGAATCAAACCGCGCCCTGGGAAGCTGTACAAGGGTGTCCGGTTATTTTCCAGGTTAAAGAACCGATTTGACGGATGGTAAACTCCCCGTGATTCTTATCTATTTACAATACGTCAAAATATACGTTCACGATATGCCCGAATGTGTCACGTCTCAATTACATCATTACGTGTTAGTCGAATCGTGGTTTAAATTCTATCAAACGATCAACATAATCAAAGTCCGAGGTGAAAAAATAACACCTCATTATGATTGATCTATTTACAATTAATCCACACGGATTTTTTTCATCCTCCTCGTTATAATTGATAAAAATCATAATTGGCAAAAGAAGATTTGCTAATATATAATATATAAACTGATCGATTTTTAATTACATCGATTAATCGGTTACGTATAGATTATTTTTTCTTACGATCTAATTAGAAAGTCGATATGATTCAATTGAAAATGACTATGTACTCGTCTTGTTTTTTGATTCAAATTAATCTACAAATTATTATTCACAAATAATCGATTGAATTATCGAGTTGTGATCGATTATTTTTGTTCTGATGCGGTAGATTTCCGATAACTTGTTCTTTCTTTTTTCTGTTTTTTGTTTTTATCTCTGAGGTACGCGGTGCAAGATAGCGTCAGGTGCAGGAGCCAGAGATGTAAGGTGTACCTGCCGGCAGGGCGTCCCTTTCAGACCTTTTTTTTCCCTTCTCTTCTTTTAAAGTGAAAGGTAGAGGGAGGGGTTGTATATCTGTATCGTCCATAGATCAGAGTTGGTCCGGGTCCTGGGTTCACCCCGATCCTAGATTTCAGATTTCTCTTTCAGACCTTCTTCTTTTGGATATACGAAACATCCTTTCTCCTCCCTATTTCTTTTTCTCTTTTTTTTTTCTTCTCTTCTCGTTTATTTATTCTCGATCTTTGTCTCTCTTTCTCACCGCATTTCGAATGAGGGGACCCCGTCAGCCAAAGCTAAGCGATTCCTATCTTAAAAGCGATCTTGATTTAAGGGGGGCTCCAACGATTCGAATGAATACCGTAGGATGAGGTGCAGGGATACCAGAGTTCTACACAAAATCTTACCGAAGATACCATAAATTTGCATATTTACTGTAAAAACAAAAAAGTAAAAAAGAGATTAAGCTGTCATAACAATTTTTCGAAAATCTTTCTCTACTTTTTTAAAACTTGGACAATTTTCTTCATACCGCGAGGATAAGGGAAGTGGATGGGGTTCGGGTGGTGGTACTAGCTGGCGTCAGCAGGAACTCGCAAGGCATTGGCGCTGGTACTGTACCCCCACCCGGTTCCTCATCCCTCTGTGCGACTACCGAGTCATAAATCAACCCGACAAATTTAATTATCCTGCTGTCTGCGATAAAGCCCCACGGTATATAAGGTAGCCGGGCTAGGTAGAGGGAGAGCAGCTAAACGCAAAATGTGAGACTAACTTTAGCTCTCTCAACATACACATATCTATAGTCGCGAAACGAAAGACGTTACTGCAAGCTGAAAAATATATTTCTACCACACATGCATGAAAAAAATCGTGTTTTTTTTTTTGTGTTTTGCCCTCCTCAACGGGATGGAAGTCAAAGTTTTTTTGACCGGGGAAAAAAAAAGTATCGTAACCATAGTAACGGTAAAATAAACCAAGAAAGTGCTGCCCCTAGTTAGCTTCCACTCGTTTTTCATGCATATGTGGTAGAAAATAAGATATGTGCCATGGGAAGGTCTCTCGTCTTCACTCTCGAATTGCAACTCGTTCTGCAAAATCGGCGCTCGACAAAAAAAAAAAAAAAAAAACGCCTGCAGGTGCATAATATACAAATTTCCCCTTTTTTTATTTCACCGGAAGGAAGCTGTTCGTTTTGTCCCTTTATTTTAATTTCGATTATATTTTTTTTAGATCCGCCGTTTCTATATTCCCCACCCCGACTCGCATCGGCATAAGCCAACTTTGCAGCTTGCCTCTCGTTCATAATATGTGAAACGCGGGGGTGGGTCGGTACGGTCGAGGGTATTCGGGTATTATAATACAATTTTGAGAAGTTCGAACGGGGGTAAAGGGGGAATACAGTAGGAATATAAAGTAAACCGGTGGTTGCCTGGAGCACAATGGTCCTATCAAACAAAGCTGCTTCCATTCGGTACCGACGGTGTGTTAAGGATTCTGCTCGAGTGTTGGTGGGTGTTCTGCGGTGTAGTATTTCTCATTCATACGATACCGACTATCCGTCCTGGTCCAGTACCAAGCCTCACCTTCTCCACTCTTTCTACCTCTTTTAATGCCGTCAGGGCATTCATTCAATTCCCGTTTCTTCTGCGTACGTACCTACTTTCAGGATTAATACAAAAAGAGTTGTCGGGGTATTTTAATACGTCTGTTCTACGCTATACCATTATTATTTGCTTTTTCTCATTCCATTGTAGTTTTTCAATTTTCACCCTCTGCGGAATGAAAATCGCGCGGAAAATGAACTCATTTATCGAATTTCGTTTTAATTGGGCACACCGAGGCGGTTCCTACGAGAAGGGCGTCCTGTATGGTGAACAATCGGTTTGTGGTGGGTCTCCCTCGACCCGGCCGCAGTCACAACACGCAGAAATTCTGAACTGCCGCACGCTCAGCTTCGGGGATAATGCGAAAGCTTGAAAGTTTAAACGGATTTTCTCCACCGACTAATTCCATTGTCAACTCACAGCGTCCTGCGAAGGACTTAACCTCGAAATAACAGTAAAGTGGACAGTCCCCCGCGGTCCCACGTAGTTACAGACGGAGAAAACTGCTCCCAGGATCCCATAGGAAAATTGGAAAAGTGAAAATTTCGCCCCCCCCTCCCATTTGTAACAAAGTTCCCGGAAGGACTAGAAACCCAACGAAGGTACGTTCATCGGGGGTTACGGATGCGGGCCGACCCGCTGGGCGGACATTGTCAAGGTCGACGTGGCTGCACCGTGGGACATCGGTACCGACAGCATCCTTTGTTTTTTCATCCCCCTCCCCCCCAAAAAAAGGAAACGAACAAAAATTGGCCATTTCAATCCCGCACACGCATTCTGTACCAGATTGGCTCGGCTTTGCCTCTGCTTCCCCATCCATCATGTTATTCGCTGCTTGGTATTCAGTGGTTGGTACCTACGATTAGGGCGAGGGCGTTTTCTCGGTGAGAATTCACCATCAGGAATCGAGATCGAGAGGGGTTGGTGCCAACAAACCTTGCCATTAGTAGTAAAGAAGAAGAAAAAAGAAAAAAAACCCTCAAAACTCCGATTAGAGGATACTTCTTCGAGCATTTGGTACGAGCCTGCAGGAAGTTGTTTCATTTTGTATTTATATATACATATACAGGGGTGAAATTTTCTCCCATCATTCGCACGCATCCCCCCCATTCTCCATTCCCTCTCGTTTCGTTTCGGTACAAGCGCAGTGTTTACAAAAGTCACCACCAGATGACAGGGGTGGCGCTATGAACATTGTCACGTTCATTCTCACAGGGTGAGTCCATTGTCGTACGGTGGTAGTCGCCGTCGTCGTCGTCGTCGTCGTCTCCCCTCGTCTACCCACTTCCCATCCATCCCTGCGTACACCGCATCCTCATTTTATGCATCCCCTAATCTGATGGTGAGACCTGAAAGTATATTCACGGACGTACAGCCACTATCCCACAGAAATTTTATCCACCCCCTCGTCAGCTTGTTTGTGGAGCCGCCCCCCTAATGGGTATTAACCGATCGCATTAACGACCGTGACTATGAATTTATTACCAGTCGATAATTGTTATTGCATTCTTACATATGATCTTCTTTATCGTTTCGCACGAGAAAAAAAAAATTATACAGAAGGTCCCACGAGCCACTCGACCGTTGCTCGCGATCACAAAACTGTTAGGGTTTATCTAATCAGTGTTACAAACTGAGAGCTAGAGCGGGTCTGCACGCCTGTCTCGTTTGTCTGCTGATTATCATATTCAGATTAATTTTCGACTTTCTTTTTTTCTGTCTATATCGATCAGAACAAACAACTGTTAAATACTTTTGGAGTCGTTATCGATAGATTTCTACGTACGATTTGGGTCTTATAATCGTTTTCACTTTCGACGAATGACAGAGGACGAGTATGTGTGCGGTACATATACTCATGTCTTGGAATATTTGAAAATATCAGGGTCAAGGGGGGAAGTGGGAAGCGGAAACGGTCAAGGTACGCCGGTACCCGGGCCAGGCTGACTCTACTCGACTCGACTGGTTGACCAAGATTACGATCTCTAGTACGTCGATCAATTATTCCGGGAGATTAAACTGTCGCGTGTTATCACCGTTCTGTGCGGGCATTGTCACATGCGTCTCACAGGCTCGTCTGTTACACTGACATTATTGGTTCTCTAAAAAATTAAAAGGCAAATGCAAAAAAATCGATTATTGCTCCGGCTAAACAAATTGATTGAAATTAGGTAAAACGCTCTTAACCGTCTCACAATAGTCGATGATTAGCGTTGCGTAATTATTATTATTATTATTATTATTCAACCGCTACCGTTTTTCAAACTCTGATTTGTCGGCGACCTCAAAGCAATGGCGTGAAATCTGTTGCAATTGGATGTGCCCATGCACGTAACACTACACTTAACCATACCGTGTGTCTTTAATGCATGAATAATTGGACAAAAGTTCGATAGTAATTTATAATTTTTATTTTGCTTCAAAAGTTTATAACCGAGGAGAGAGAGAACCACCACCGTGTGGGCAACAATAGTTTTCATTGTTTCTTCTTTATACATTATTATACCTGAAAATCAAACAGTATCAATCGTCGACGTTGCTTTGGGTCCGATGTTGTGACGTGTAATCTTTATGCCAGTGATTTTTTAATCAAAGAATATGATATTATAGTACAGCATTGAAGCTGATTTATTAGATTTTCATTTATACCCGCTGCTGTACAACGGAATAATAATAAATGAACTCTGAAGTATCCTTTGAACCAGTTATACCGCTGATATTTTCGACACAGTGATTCTCAATGTTGGATTATTTCAATCTCATACTTTCCTCTGCGATTCGTTATACGACGTGGGCTCATTCCAACTTAGCGCCTTGTAACAGTATCAAGTTGGGCGTGACACAACCTAACCTAACATAAATCACCGCGGTAGTCAGGAGGGCCAGGTCGGACGATGTTCGAGCAGCGATTGCGGTCGCCCCCGCATTCGACGGGGGTGCGAACACGGTTATTTGTGGAAACCTCGGAAATAAACTAAACAAAATCATCCTGACCACTCAATGGTCAGAGAAAATGGTCAGGGAAAAGTCAAAGAATTTTATCGTGATTTCTGATCAATGGAAATAGTAGCAAAACTTGTATATCATTTTCTTTCATCATTGATTCAGAAAATTATTCCTCAGATGCTTGAATAGCCTGACTGGTTGTAGTTTTTGGTTGTTTTTTTTTTGCCAAAACAAAGTTAAGAAATTCTTCAGAGTCTCATTGGTGAGACTGGGTGCATCCGCGGTGCAGAACTAGACAGGGAAGAAAGATAGAAGGGTAGTGGAGCAGCTGATTGAATAATGTTAATTTCTTGAAATCAAATTTACTGCCAACCACTCGCGCACGTAGGTCGTGGCAGGGGTGCCAATCTAATAATATCAATTGACTCTGGTAGTCGTCGAATGGCTCGTCCCCGTCATCCCCACAGTTGCGTCGTCGTCTCCGGGGGTCCATTTCTCTTTCCATCTTTATTCTATCCTCCATATATCCTGCAATCGGATTATTGATTCAGACGTGATTGGTTAAATCGAGTAGCTTTTACACATCTGGTCATGTGATCGCTCCGCGTACGGTGTGTTCGAAAGGGAAAAAAAGATGTTGTATTTATTAACGAGGTAAAAACGTGACCGTTCTCGATTATACGACGGTATATAGTTATCGGAAATCGTGACTCTCGAACGAGTAGAGTAATTTTCACTTTAATCTCTGAATCTGTACATAGGTTTTGCGAGATAGGTGTTCTTACACGATCGACCTTGAGAGAAGAGCTCTTCGAATAACATCGTTAATCGCGAGATGTCTGGTCAAATCCTGAAAATCGCGTCGTATAATAAATATTAATTCACCTGTCAATTATCAATCGATTTGACTCTGGTATAATTGGAGTTTGGACGGTGTTGAAACACTGATCGACCACGCGATGTGGACGACTCGAATATCATTCAAGTACATTCGATAACCCAGTGGTCACGATAGAAAACGTTTCTTGCATATCGTCGATCTCCCAACGTCCCTCCGAGTTGATTAGAAGAGATTATCTCCTTTCCCTAAGCAGCGGTTATAAATTCACGATATCATGGTAAGCTATCGGGGGGCTTATGACGCGTACCGGACTTTAAGTAAAGCCAGTACTCTGATCGTGAGCCCCGCAAATGCTACCGTTTCGTCTAACCTTTTGCACCGCGATATAGACACGAGAGAATTGTGTCAATTGATATTTTTCATCGACTTTCAGAAGCACGGCGCTGCGGTTAGTGGTGTATTGCGTAAAAAAAAAAAAACGAGACAACACACCTAAATCATAGATTGATATAATTTGACAGTTGAGCACACATATAAGGTGGCAACAACCGGCGTGTCAGTCTCTTGATCTGAAAGCCGTCGTCACCAGCGTTCGGTTTATCGTCACCATTATCACTCGTATTACAAGTTTGTGTAGGTAATATTTCGGTCATGTGTCTCTCCTATCCGCGGGGGGATGAACAGGGAGGAGGTGATCGCTCATTGAAAAGTGACAGTAGCGGTACGACAAAGCTTCGTCTTATCGTTGTTCTATCTACCCGAGTCTCCGGCGTCGCGGTAGACCTACGATGGTCTTACTTTCAAAATTTCACAATTATTATTACATTTTTGATTTCGATTAAACGCGGAAAACGGCTTCACGCGTTTACAACCGAACTACAGACAGACGCGCGTCAGTCAAACAAGCCCTGTGGGGGAAGGGGACTCCCCTCGTAACAGTGAACAGGGAACAGAGAACAGGGAACAGGGGCATCCCTCAAAGGACGCGAATAATGACGTAACAATGGCCGCCGTAAACGTTACGGAGGAAAACACACGGGCATGAAACGCGTAGCCATTGTGGAACCGTCGACCCCCGACGAATCAGTTTCATACACACTGCAAACGTATAACGCGGGGAAATAATAACAGACGTACAGAGTTGCCGATACCTTGTCATTCTCGTTAACGATGTTTTCAGAAACAATATCAATGTAAACCATGGACTGTCCATGAACCGTATCTAGTTTAGAAGCAAAGGTACGCCCGTCCGACGTCTTCATTATGTAGGGCAGGCTCTTGCAGGTGCCTTCTTAGGAGCACTCAAGACAGACGGATAGATAGGAGCCGAGTCTATGCGTGTGCGATAGGTATTGGGATAATATTTAACCGAGTCACCTCACGTCCCGGTGGTTTTGGTTCTCTACGAAAGTCATCGTCAATACTCGGAATAAATACCTAATTGATTACTTGGGTTACCTCTAACCCACTCACGCCGGCGTTTCTAATGTCCTCTCTATTGACGGTACGGTTCGCGGTTCGTGAGCCTTCCTTCGGAACCGGCTGTTGTTGTTACCGTACCGTACCTACCATCAACATGTTACAATATGAGCGCGGTCTCTGTTACATCGGCGTGGTTACAATACGCTTGTGTACCGGGACAAATCGAGATGGGTTTGGAAGAGTTTGACGGTACACGTCTATTACCTCTTCCATAGGAAGCCGGAGCATTTGGTAAACAGTCCGCCTAGTCGGTTTCCTCGAGTACGAAGATAACCCGTGAACTGAATGAACAAGTACCCACAGTATCCAGCATACTCGCGACTGTTCAACGTTTGGCGGTCGACTATCGTACTCTGCTCCCACGGCAGCGTCCTTGCTGTCAATGGACACGTCCTTTCTCATCTTCATGGCTCAATCCAGGAACACCGGGTTCAACATTCTTTCATAAATCCTGAAAAAGCTCCGGCTATATTTGGCTAGTTTGGAGAAAAAACAACTTACTACCGAATGAATCGAAACGATTGCGAGTTCGAATCACGTATTCGTTGACCTTATCGGTCCGGTATCGTCTTCGTTGACGATTAGATGTGGCTTCTTACACGGCGACAATATCTAAACACCTAGAGGTTCGGTGCAGCGTTGATATCTAGGTACGTAGATACATCAATGAATCAATGAAATCCTGGCGAACGTCTCGAACGTCGTTTTGGATGTTTCGCCGCCGCGGTATACAAAGAGGAACACAACCCTTTGTAGTTTCGTGTTTGTTTTGCCTGGCTCGCGAGCAAAGCATGAGCGCGGGCCTCCGGTTTGTGTTCGAATTCGAATTTGGTTTCATTTCGTCGTGTGCGTGTGTGGAAATAGCAGCGGAGCAAGCATTACTCGAAGGCTTCTAGTCTTGCCCGCAGGCAGGGAACGTAGCCGAGGCGGTTGTTTGTTGATCCAGCGTTGCCCGCGATAAGCGCGGCTTCCGCGAACTAAGCGCGCGCGGAAAAATAAAAGAGAAAGAATGAAATTAAAAGAAAACCCACAAGTTTGTTTTCACTCGTTCAGACCACCACCTTTCTTCAAAAGAACCGAATACACAGCCGCTTCTTCGATCACTGGAATTGCTTTAGTATCCATAGCGTGTTACCTAGACTCGACTTTCGGAGTAATTAAATAAAACCACGACGTGGGCGGGCTTCGCGTAGTCGGAAGAACACGAATCATACAATATCGCCGGTATCTGGTCGTGTGAAATTTTACCGAAAATCGTAACTCGCCGGTTATGCTGAGAGATTAGAAAACGCAATAACCACGAGGATTTCACGCATGTGCGGGATTTGAGGCGGATTGAATATCAGGATCGCCATGTGCCTGGTTATACGATACTTTCCTAACCTAACCAAATCCTACCCAACTTCACCGAACCAATCCTAGGCTAAACCGTTCTAATAATATAAAGTACCAAACAGCTAAGGGGCGACGCGGTTCGGTCTGACGTGTGGTTTGATTTTATACAATAGCCGGTACGAAGGGGAGGCGAGCCACTCGCTCGCCTGTAAAATGCACAATATCATCAAATTTCATTATCGATATAATAATACCGGCTTAATTCGACCTATGGCTGGTACCTACTCAACGAGTTCCCGGGGGCTGTCGAAATTAAGGGGTTGGGGTTTGGGAAAAGGTACCGCGGTGAAATTAAAAAAGCAAACAAGCAATTTAATGGGAGGTGAAATCGAGACTCGAATGCCACAGTCTCGGCTGGTGGTTATTATAGTCGTATGGAAAATACGATTCGGTAACAGTTTCGCGACGGGGCGTCTTGCGTTTGCCTTACCCAGTCCGAGTCGTATAGTCGGTTCGTTGGTTGGGGATCGGAACGAACGAAACCAACGGGGGCGATCTGCCAGCGACTGTCAACCAGTCGTCACAACCGAATAGGTATGAATAATTGGTACCGACTAATCTCGTATTCATGTTACGACGACAGACCTGCGTCTGGACGCGGAGGGATTATGAATTGTTGGAATAAATTTGTCAAACGGCTAATAATCCCTCGTTACATGCGTATACAAACGACGATTAAACCTATCCGAACGAATATCTCTGAACGTTCGTTCAATCATCTTCATTCTTCATCTTCACCAACATTATTTCTTCACCTTCTTATTAGTTATCGTACTTCAGGATCGAGGCAACATCTTCTGCTCAGCCATTTCCGTGCCATTTCTTAATGCTCGATCTGATTGAAAACCGTTTTTGAAATCGAAAATATCGAAATCGACGTGGACACTGAGTACGGAAAACCGACGGCACGATATCTCGTTCCCTGTGCATAAACATGGTCTTGCTTCAGCTATGGGCAAGATGTTCAATGTTTTCGGACGTTTCGTGATAATATTTACACAAATGTCTGCATGACCCGAACCGCTTGCTTCCGGCTAGCGGAACGCGTTCCTTATCTCCGTGTAGAGGATGATGTAGCATCGTAAAATTCGAAACACTCGATTCAGCCGCGGTGTCTCTGTCCCCGTGCTTCGAATTCGGTTTCAGCATTTGGCTTGGTAACGCGGTTCGTGTTTCCTAGGGCAATTACTCCGGGTGACTTGCACTTCGAACCCCACGTTCGACGACCCGGTAGTATCCGAACACGACTCGCCAACTACATCCAGTGATCCCTGAGTAAATATTGCGTTACCCT
This sequence comes from Euura saliciscinereae, assembly GCA_018420115.1. Taxonomy (NCBI): domain Eukaryota; kingdom Metazoa; phylum Arthropoda; class Insecta; order Hymenoptera; family Tenthredinidae; genus Euura; species Euura saliciscinereae. The sequence continues at coordinate 50,953 of JAFFZH010013524.1, forward strand.
ATAAGGTCGGAACGTCATGACTACGAGCTTCTATACCAGAAGAGGAGGAGAGGTTCGGTGGTCAGTTTTCAGTATCAGTATTAGTATTAGTATTAGTATTGGTGTTGGGTGAGGTTAGGCTTTCCTTCCTATTGCGTTTGCTCGACGGTCAAGAAGTTTATGCTGTATTCATGGTCTCTCGAGAGACACGAGGTAAATTTTTCTCTAACTTAACGACCCTGACCAGTCGACAGTTTCTCATGATTCCGGGGTGGATGGCCTGGGACAGGTACGAGATTGGCCAATATGGTTATTGCGCGTGATTCACTTTTACGGGATCATATCCCTTGCTTCTGGTTTATTACCGTGTTCAGTCTCGTTCGGACAACAATGTTACGCTGCGTTTGCGTGAAATTCAACCTCTTCCAGCTAACTCTTAGCGCAGGCTATGCGGTTGAGGGTTTTTGAAAAATGGGGTTGTGCCCGGAGGGCTGCTTTCGGTTGTGGGGGAGGCACGAAAAACCTAGATGACGAACACATGGCGCACATGGAGGCCTCAACGACAGTAGGAGAAAGTCTTTTACCCCACAGGGGGCCCACGTGGTTTTTCAACGGTACAGTCAACCCAACTCGAAACATCCTATGGATCCAGGGATCCAGTTACGTTTCCGTTAAGCGACAAATACCGAATTTTCGAAAGACGAATCGAAAAAAATCTCTATCACCTTCGATTCATTCAATTTATTCGATCCCGTTCGGACGAAACGATCGGCTTCTAATAGACCCTGTTGGAAGTTGAAAGTCGGCTTTTTATCCAGGAAAAAATTCTCCCTGATGAGAATTTAACGAATCCAGGAACAGCTGCGTTCGGTACGGTCGAAGTAGAGGCCTACATGCCGGTTGGTCCGCGTTAACGGTTCAATTGAAAATTACAATTTCCTCATGGTCAATTTTCCCCGTCTTTTGTTCGTAAAGGAATCGTCCGATAATCTGAATTTGATCATTCCCAACACGATCGACAATTACGTGGACGGCGTGGAGGCAGTCGGCTAGACAACCCGGGTCACGTTTCGAGCGAGTTTACGATCCGGTCTAGGAAATAGTAACGACCGAAAGAGGAGAAAAAAAAAAAGTTTACGTTCCGTTTCCTGATCGGTTGAAAAAGTATCAAATTTTACGTAATACAACGAATAAGAGCCAGTTGTCTGACCGCTACCGTATGGAGCCAAAAACCTTTCAGTTTTATTATTAAGTTTTTTTTTTCTTTTTTGTTCGCACAAACGCGTGCACCATAAGGAGACGGGTAACAGAAGAGGCGGTGGAACGTGGAAGAGGTAACTACGGACGATGAAGAGGTGGCGGTAATTGTAGGTTCGAGTCCTCGAGCCACGCGCCTTAGACACGAGGCGTCCTAAGCCCGTCGACTTTCGGGGTGGGAAATTTGGTTTTTTCTTTTCATTTATCAATTTTTTTGCTTTTCTTCATTAATTTCGTCTTTCAATTTCGATCTACGAAGAATCATCGATGAAAAAACGAACCACGGTCGTTATCCGGTATTAGGATTAAGATTATTTCTCAGAAATCAGGTAATCCCGGGGTTCAACAGTTCCTGGATGAAACAGGACTCCGTAGTTTTAGGAAGGCTGCGCAGCTGCTCTAAGCGTACCGGGGTGTCGAGAAGTATAATTCTCGGTAAGTTTCCTGCACAGTTCGGCGACGGACGGTTCCGAATTTGGGAAAAATTTTGAATATCGTGGCGTTATTGTTATTTGAACTGTTGAAACCGGCCAACATTCGTACCTACCTATCCGCACACGGTTATTTCTGGCAGTGTCAGACCGTGACATCAAGTTAGCTTATGTAATAACGCGGAACGGCCGGACCGACGGTTTGGGACTTCCACATGTGGGACTCACCCCTGGGTTGAATTAACCTCGAGGGTGTCCCCACCTTGTTACGTTATAGAGGTTTTTCCGCGCCAAATGTCAGCCCCATTACCGTCCCGATACAGAAAACTATTCCATTTCTGTTCGTATTCCTTCATTCCACCTCTGCTTGTGCACCACTGTCGAAGCGTAACCATTCGCATCCGGTATCTCCGTTTATACCGGTTATTTTCGATACGATGAAAGAGAAAGAGAAAGAGAAAGAGAGAGAGTCGTTAGGTGGAAACGCTTAAAAAATACAACACCAAGCGCGTCAGTGGAGATAATGCCGATATAATGACACGCCTCGTCGACTATCCTGGGGCAGACGTGACATCGATTGTTGGCAGTGCAACGTTTCGGTGTAAAAGAGTTTTAGCACGATCACGAGAAGAAGAAGAAGAAGAAGAAGAAGAAGAAGAAGAAGAAGAAGAAGAAGTGGAAGAGCGCGGTTTCTTTGGTTCTTGAGCTCCTCGGCATGCCACCGCGGTTATTAGCATAGGCTAATGAATATGTTAAATCAATTTCACAAAACAAGTGCGCGGCTCGGGGATCCTGCGAGCTCACGACCAACACTCGGTATTCTCAGTCGCGCGAGGCCTGTTATTATTGTAATTGCTGCCTGCGGAAAACGAGTGTAATGTGACGTGTGCGGGCGGGCTGTCCGAGCACCGGAGCAACCGAGGAGCCGTATCCAGGAGCTCGTTTGTTTAACGAGGGCGACGAATCTGCTAAGGATCCTTTTTGCTTTTTACCAAATCCGCAGACTCGACTACGGGGCTCCCCTGGCAAAACGAAGAGAATACGAAAAAATATGAAACCACCTACGTTATCGATTATCGTTTATTCGTACATACTAGGTGGAATCATTTATCACGGTGGTTTGTTCAGCGCAGATTAGGTCCGCGTGCTACCGCCACTAAACTTACGCAAGTGCTTCTTCCTCGCTTATTATCTCTCGGTTTGTATCCACAGTCGTAAACTGGCGTTTCATCACACGTGATGACGGTGAACTCAAATTAAGATTATCCTATGCATCTAGAGTAGATGCACCGTTTTTGGCCACCTGAGTACCGTCTCTGGCCATCAATTGCTCCAGTTGCCATATCGAACGCGGGTGAAAAAAACCGGTGGCCAGAAACGGTAAAAAGAGGTAAAAACACACTTCAACCTCTGAATAAATTGGTTCGGAACTAATTAACTATTGAATAACTGTATCCTAGACTTTCTTCAGGTCATATTTATGCTAGTGATTGAAGATTTTGATGAAATATAAGCATCAGAAATAAGTAATCAACCTTTAAGAAATGACCACAAATGCTAGGGTGGCCCAAAACGGTGCTTCTACCCTACCATCATAGTTTGATTGAAAAAAAAACTGAAATCGACCAACATGAGATTCATTTTGGAAGACAAAAGTCAAATTCGGATCGAAGATTGTGGCCTGTGGACGCCACGGAAGTAGCGCTTGCAAAGAGCTGAGTGATACGATCGGTGACCATTATTCGGTACTCTGTAACCGTTTGTCGAATCGATTTGAAATTTATACACTATTTATATGACATTATTATCTAAGATTTGATAGCATGATTTTTCAATCTGACCTTTTAATTTTGAAAAGCAGTCGAAAATGTATCTGAAAACGATAAATTTGATATCATCTGACCAATAATTTCAAGTAATTAGAAATCGACAATATTTATGCTACTAATCGAACATTTCGATGGAATATAAGCACCAGGAATGAGTAATCAACCTCTAAGAACTGGTCACAAATGGTGGAGTGGGCCAAAACGGTGCTTCTACCCTATTTCGCTGTTATCAAGGGATAACCGGAGATGAGAGCTACAGACGTGCTTCCGGTTATCGAGCCCTAGACCAGGGTTGGCACCTGGAACAACCATTTAGTCGGTTCGGCTGTAATAAGATGGCCACCGTGTCCTGATTAAATATGCGCAAACTTGAAGCAACATCTGCGTTCTTTTCAAATGAGTTCCTCATCTCTCCCAACCGGAATCAGCGTTTCTTACCGAATCGGGGAGTATGAGTATATTTTTCTTTATTTTATTTCTCAGATTTCCATCTTAACATTGCAGTATCTCTTGACCGTTCTGCGTCCTACGCCCCCGAGGTCTTCTTTTTATTCTCGCTGTTTTATGTTTTACGCTAACTGTCCGCCGGCACGCACGTCGGTAGCTTGAATGGTTTATAATTGCTCCCTGGTTGACGTCGCCTGCCCCGGGACACCGGGAACAAGACCAACAGAAACAGCAACAGAAAACGCTACAGTTTCTGCCAACTTTTAAAAACGTTCGTTCAATTCGGTTCAGTTTCGTCGCGGCGGGTCCTGTTCGGGGCGTTGGCGCCGGGTTCTTCTCAAAACTACGTTCATTATTTACTAGCCATTCTACAAGGAGGCTGCAATCTTCCTCAAACAGACGTCAAAAGATCAATCTTGTGTCTATGGTACGAGAAAATCGGCCATAATAAGCTTTTATCAAACATCCGTTTGGGGATAGAAATCTGACGATGAGTAATTTTTTTTTCGCGGTAAATTCAAGCTTGTAAAGGCATTTGTGAAATTGCTGAATAAAAGAGTTTGATGCCTCGTCGAGTAATCGCGTCATTAAAACAAAACAGTTCAGTGAAGAGAAAGAGAGAGAGAGAGTTGTTCGTGTAGAGTTCGTAGCCTGCAACGTTTTAGGTCGAGGCAAATGAACGCGGGAGAATCGCACCTGTCCCCCTATATAAACGTTTACAACGCGTAGTAAAAGTAAATTAATTCACGATTAGCATTCCCTCTGCTCTTTTCAACTCGGTTGTAAAAAAACGAACAAAAAATTTTTATATTCTTTGAAGACCTGCAACTTCACGATTTGCGTTACTGCAGAAATTTAGAAAAAAAAAAATGACTACAAACGTCGTTTTCAGCCCAAATATCAAACCAGACTATCAACCTACATTATCTTCTTTCACTCTCGATGGGAATCGCCACGTGTACTTTCCGGACGATAGTCGATCAGCCTAATCCTTCGACAAGGTTTATTAAAACGTGACCGACGTGGCGATTTTCATAGATTCTTCATTTAAAGAATTTGAAACGTTTCTCGATACGTGATTGAATTCTGAATCGTATTCTGTTGTTTTTTTTTTTCCTTACCGAGTAGCTAGCAGTTTTAAAGAATTGTACCACGTCAATTCGAGAGCGCCTTTATTAGTGAGAGAATATTAGACGAGTTATCAGCCCGTTAATCCTCGCCTCTAGATAAGACTACCGCCTTTGGGATCCGGTGATATTATGATATTTACGTCAGTTAACCTATAACGGCCTATAGATAAATAGATACCAGACGCTATAGCGCATAGCTATGCAATAGAATAGTGCCATAGATGAATTAAACTTTTGTCGCATTATATTTTAAGGGGTAACGTCATGTACCTTGAAATTTTTAAAATGGAACACATTATTTTGGAAAGAATTTTTTTTCCGTTTATGATGCACGAAATAAAATCTACCGGTGGACCGATCTTAGTTTTTCGGGTCTCAAACTGTTCAGTAAAGAAGGCTTTTCAATGTGAACAGAGAACTTTTTCATAACTTTATTTCTACGAGGGTTATCATGAAAAGTAACGTATGAAGACAGGAAAACGCTATTTTTTATTCTAAAAAATGATGATTATCTGGTACAATTTTGATCGGATGAAGACGTACTCCGTTCATCTTGAAAAGTCCTCTTTACTGAATAGTTTGAGACCCGAAAAACTTGAATCGATGCCCCTATAGATTTTATTTCGTGCCTCATAGACAACAAAAAAAATGTGTTTTCAAAATTGGGTAAAAAAAAGTTCTAAAATATGAAAAATGACTTTTGGCAGTTTTTACTTTTTTGAGTATTCCATTAATTAATCTTCGATTCACTTCCGAGTGTCTTCTATTCCCCTCCCTCGGTCTACTCGTACGATAAACACGTGCTCGGAGAGCATTGATTGGTTACGAGTGCGTCGAGCTAGCGAGCAATACGGGAGCATCGATAGGCCTGCAGGTCATTGCATAGCAATTAAAACGAGGTAACGGCCACACCCAGACCGTACGTCTTGATCCCCTTTTCTTTTTCTTGTTTTCGGTCGTTCTTTCACTCGTCATATTATTCGATCGTGGCGAATGTGTCTTGATTATAATCGCGGAGATGAAGAGCGATGTTCTCTAGATAAACGCATGGTTTTTACGGTACCCGACCGAACCCCGTCGAGAATGTGTGGAAGGTGTATCATAAAATGATCTTATACCTACTCTCGTTGAATTTTCATCCTCTAGAGCGGTTTGAGGATGATTGCGGACCTCTTTGTGGAAGGCACCTACTTGAGCCCCGGGTAATTATCATACTACGCGATTATGTTTATGGCTTACCGGCGAGAGGCCTGACGTGGTTCCTAATTAAATATGTATTTCTCACCGAGTTGTGTTACCGTATGTGCTCGCCCATGCCATGGGAGTCATTCTCCGTGTTTACAGCTGTATAAAACCCACCGCCGCTGTGGTTATTCCTCCTGAAAAATCCCGGAGAGGAGAAAGAAGCGAAAAACGATGGCGAATCTAGTAGGAGACTCGGATTTTTACGATATAATGATAATATTAAGGAGATCAAGACGTATCAATGAAACCTCGGAATCTAGAGTCGTTAAATTTATCTCGAGCTTCTTTATTTTCAACAATCGGATATGTAATTACGGTAATAAGATATAATTTATTGGTCATTAAATTCTGTACATTGTGACTAGAGACTCGACTAGCCGCTACCGATGCGCATTGGCTCATTTTTTTCTTCTTTTTCTTATTACACACTCATCTATCTACTGTTATGGACGTTTGAAATTTTTTCCTGTCAATCTTTTGAATCGCGGACATAATCGCAGAGGTGAAGAAAAATACGATGCTTCAACGTTAATTATTACATAAATTACACGCCACGTGTGGCTCTAACGTATATTAATCGACTCACGTTCCGACAATAACACGAGCCGTGCAGTGTCTCGTGCGAGGAGGAAAGTTTTTCCTACCGAGCTGACACCCTAGTGCTTCGTTCAGGAAGAAATCGAAATGTTTTTTTCCATGTTGAAACAACACTGCTGAAAATATATCGAATTTTGTTATACAAACAGGAATGAAATTTACAAATCCTGGTGATTTGAATGAAATTAATATAATATTATCATATGAGTAGTCAGCCAAATTTTCAAAATATTTTGTATATAAAATTCAGTATAATCTTGGCTACGAAATTTTCGAATGATTTTGAATTCTCAAAACTGTTTTATGAATATTGAAATCTTGAAAAAGTTGATACAGAAATTTCCAACAGTGAAGCTGTCTTTCCGTATTTTTGACGTGTAGCAAAAATAGGGGGGAAAAAATCGGCTGTGTAAAAAATATTCAGAGTACGAGTGGGTATACCGCGGGTTGTGAAGTATTTTATTCTTAGGGGTACGTCGCTGGTGTCTGCTAGGCAGAGTTTCAAAGAAATAAGGAAGATAATAATAAAAAAAGAAATAAAAAAGAATAAGGAGAGGGGGATGCCACAGGGACCGGAGCATATCCCTGATGGGATACGAGCAGAGCACACGACTATGCTTTCATAACAATTTGCATCTAGCGAGCATATCCGAGCATGTGGCAGTTTGCATTAAATATGAATGCATTTTACGCGGTACCGGGGTCATATTCCCATATTCTCGCTGGTATCAACGCTGGCTCGCGGAGAAAGATGTGTGTTCTCTGCGAAACGGCACATACGAGAGCGGGGCGTATTCCCTCATGCGGCTTACTACTATCAAACTGTGACATATTCACCGAGAAGTGGGATCCGCGCGTGCCGCCGTATCAAGACAGAAGAGAGACGTATCACTCTTGATCAAACATTCAACGTCTCGTGCAGTATATTCCCGCGGGTTAGCCGAAGTCTTTTCTACCCGCATTTCTTTCCCCCTCAGTTTTTCCTCACCGTTCAGATCAGCGGCCACGGAGACAAAAATTTGTTCACGAAGAGAGTGACCGTTGTCCGCAGAGGTTCTCGGTCGGATTCAATTTTTAATAAAAAAAATATTCCGCGATTATGTTTGAAATTTTGTACGTGTAAAAACCACGCGAGCACCGGATAGTTGCTCGATGCGCGTCACGGTGGCACATGAACGTCTGCAGAAGGAGCCGAGAGCGAAGCGTTATCCCAAGGGAGTCTCGACCAACACGGGAAACCAATTAGCCTTAGAACCTTGCCACCAGATATGAGAGTCTGGTCGCGTTGTTTTTTTACTTATTTTCAACCATATTGTGAACTGCTGCCGTTGCTGGTTTTCCGAGCTTCGCCACCTCGAAAGCTGATCATTTCTTTGTCGTCGCGTCGCCTCGTTCATCCCGGCTTCCAAGTTTCCAGGTCGCACACCTCAGAATGTGTTCCGTGTGTTCTCCTATCTATCTGGCTGTGGGACGCGACGCGGAGCATACGCGTATACAATATCGTATCGCGCCCTCGCCTCCGTCTGCGGTGCTGCCCTCGGTTCCTTTTTTGTTGGTGCTTCGGAGAGCGGAGAGGCTATTGAGTTATGAGGTATGCGTCGATACCGCTGGATAACTTTGCCACGTACGTCACGATACGAGGAGAACCTTTTTCACTGGGTTTCTTTTTTCTTTCTTTTTTTTTTGTTTGTTTTTGTTTCTCCACTCGTCGAGAGACGCCTTTTCTCTTATCTATCGAGGTTTGTTTCCTGTCTCGAAAATTCTAATCGAATTCCGCCAATCGTTCGGCTAGACTTCTTTCGGGGGGGG
>JAFFZH010013526.1:0-51592 GCA_018420115.1 Euura saliciscinereae
CCCGCCCTTACTTCCACGCAATGACATTACAACGAGGACCTTGAACACCAGTCAGCTAACTGCGCGGCCAGTTAGAACCTCGAAAATATTTTCACAATGTTCATACCCTTTTCCCTTTTTTTCTGATTATTCGGCTCGATCGTAGCGATCCAGCGTCAGAAGTTTATACGACCTTACATCTGCCTACAAATAGCAGCGTCCACCCCTTGTTATCTCCCGTCATTTAGCTCCGCGCCCATCACGGACTTTCCCTTTCTCTATTTCGTTTTTTTTTTCCTTCCTTTTCCACTCACTCCCGCTTGGTCGTGACTCGGAGCCAGTGAAGGCAGTCCTAAGGGTGCTTAAGGATCCTCGCTCGGTTGATTTTCTAAAAGAGCAAAACGCTCGATGAACGCGATGCACATGTTGCATGTGACGCTTTGTTAGAAACACAGTTGTGAACGAGTTATTCAATCGTTGGATTATGACAATGGACAAACGAGCCATACTGCATACAGAAGTTCTCTTCTCACGTAGATAACAGAAACGTGTCGAGCTACCGTTGAAAACGTCTCCTGTGACCAGAAAGCCAGAAAAATTCTAGACTGACGCTCATGACAGGCGGTGTATTCGAATTTCCCCTAACAGCAAACACCAATGACTCAATTTCTAATCATAATATTGCAGTCTGTAATTTTTTCGGAGCGATACCACCGCAAATCCAACAACTGGAGTAACTTTTTCTTCGGTTCGGAGTGAAATCTTTCACTACAACTGATTCGGGTGGTCAAATAACCCTAAAAAAAATCGATATTTCACTCGATCGGAGTGAATATTGACTGTCCATTAAAGTGGCTTCATTAGTTCAGGAAATCTGATCTGATAACAAAAAGAAAATAAAACATTCAAAATAAAGTGATGCTACCGCATGACGTGAAATAAAATCCCGTAAATTCAAACTCGATGCATGAAAGGGAAAATATCGAGGTGAGCAGCATATGTACCGCAGCTGCAGTGAAATATCTCCGTTCGCCAGCGGGCAAATATTTTCCCTCGTATGGCTGTAAATTTGATATTATATCGAGTAAAGTACCTATCCTGCCTTGAACCGCGGTTCAGATTATTCGTTATTGCTTATCAGTATATCGGAGCTTGGTTATAACGATTTCGCGGTAGAGCTGTAGAGTATAAAATGAGCAGCAGTTAGTAATCTACGCGGGATGCACCCTTTTCTCCCAACGTCGAGGCAGCGTCGACACTCCCTCGGCCCGACGGGGGTAGGTACTCATTCATTTAATTTCAGTCACTCCCGGCAGGCGCGCCCCTCTCGGACGACCGACAAAAAATAATTAGTGAAGCCTTACACCGCGCTACCGTCTCTCTTTCCCCCGTTATTCTCTCTCTCTCTCTCTCTCTATTCCAGCTACGATCCCAAACCACCCGCGTACTTCCTCCCCCTTTTTCACCCTCGAAAACCCCGGGTTGCCTCAACCCCACGGGGGTAGGTGCCTCGCGCTCGAATTCTCTCTCTATACCCAAACCCCCGGCCCCTTTCGCGTTCCACCTCTCCAGAAACCCTCCCACGACCACCCGCCACCCTCGCCCCCGGACCCCACCCACGAAAACCGTGGCTCAGTCAGCCACCCCAAAACCACCCACTCGGACGGCCTCGGGCGGGATGATTCAGGCGCCAGCGGGGCGCACCCACCTACCACCTACGAGGTTGGACGGGGTTACGGGTTCGGGGGTTGGGATATTCGCGAGGGCGCTTTCTCCGCTGAGGTAGTGAGGTAGTGGTACGTGGGTCTCACCAACACCTAGAGAACAACCCACGCGGTACAGACATACGGGTTCGTGAATCGTCGAGAACTCTGCCGACGCTGTACCAACGACGAGGGCTTTTACTGGGACGTCGTTCAAGTATGGTATGAGGACGGAACGTGTTCCGGGCTCAGGCGGGGGACACCGCAAATGCACCTCGTTATGCTCCGAGTACATTCAATATTTAATTCGCTGATTAGCTTTTCGGGGGGTACAAACTTTGAACGTACGTCGCGAGAAGCCGTGTGCGACGTTGTGGCAGCATTGTTAGACGCGATCGTGTTAAGACGAACACAGGGTAGAGCCGAGACTTGGCGGGCTTCTATTCTCAAATATGGTTTCCTGCCGCGGACTCGGGATTCTCGGCGTCGCGTCGCCTCGTTGTTATCGGTTCCCTTTTCAGATCACAAACTCACCCAACGTCTATGAAAAGCTACGGTTCTCGGCAATGACGTGGCTTCGCTGTTCCCATGCAGTCTACGACTACACCATGACACAAAAAATAAAGAAAATACCTTCGTACAAAGAGTTGAGAAAGTTGGAGGAGGTTGGGGGTGACGTTCTCGCCTGGAGTTATTTCTCTACCCTGATATGGTGTCAAAGTTATTGTGATAAACTGGCAGCCAGTAGCTTATCAGCTGATCGGATCCGTCACCAGTTTTTCGGATAATCAAACATTTATGGTAATATATTCGTGAATTCGTAGCTATCGACATTCGAAACCAACATTAAGGATTGCTGTGAAGCGCATGTCACATTTTCACAATTCGAAAATTGATAAATAGCGTCCGTATAGAATAAAATTTCCGACGCCGGTGCAGGCAACAATAACCCAGGACGATACAGCGCCGAGTAAAGTTCAAACTCCCTCAGATATAACGTGCAGGGTCAGCAGGTATACAGAAAAGTTGTTTATTGTCAAACCATCCGCGCTTCGATGGCAGAAACCTGGTCCACGGTTATTATTTCAAGATAGAGAAAAATAAACGAGCCCAGTAATTCCATCAGGACGTCCAGTGACGTAACGTTTCTAAAGTTGTTGAAAATTTCAACTTTTCCAAATAAAGATTCTTCAGGTTTCGCCAGACTAAAAAAAAAAAACGTAACGATCTGTCTTCTTTCGCCGACTTGCTTTCGCTGACTTTTCAACCTACTCATGTACTCAATCATCAGACACCATATCGATTACATAAATTTTCATTCTTTCTCTGACCGAAGACACTGTAATCATTATATACTTCGTTAGAACTATTCACTTGTGTCAGAACGGGACACGTTCTTTTCTCGATCAATCAATAATTTTGTAATCACTTTCTCAACTATGCTTATCTCAGCTGGAAAAAGAATCCAATTTATCAAACAGAATTCTGGTTCAATAAAATTTCCCAACAGTCCACCGACTTGGGTCAATTTGATGATCTAAAAACCCGCGAACCGTGATCTGTGTACACCGGACCGCGAATGGGATAATGTCAAAGCGGCAAAGATCGAAGGGTAAGCATTAGCGGAATGAAACCGTGACGTTTAAACTGGAGAAAAATAAAACAAACGCACGCGATACGCGACGGGACCCTCCCAGCCACGGCCTTGCCCGGCAAATTCATCCCTTCGTTATTCCGGAATTAGTATATATATAACCCCGTTTCGTTCACTGTTCTTACGTCTCACTCGCTCTTCGTCACGCGACCATCTCCCGTCTCTGTTTCATGTTTGTTTTTTTGTTGTTGTTGTTTAATTCGTCCGTAAAGAGAAGAACGTCCATCCCCTCGCAGCCACCATAAATACGATGTCATGAAAGAAAAATGCCTTCAAAACGTTGAAAATGGTATGGAATTAAACGGTTTTATTGGTCGTAAATACATAGCGTATAATATATAATAGTATATTTTATACGGAGGATCGGAACGCGCGTCTACGGATACTATACCTGTGTTTACGCTAGAAATAACACGTCTCAAATATCCGCTCCTGTGATTTGCATACTTCTCAATAGCCTTTCCCATTCATCGTTGCACACACGCGCGCGCTAACAGACAGGAACGACGTCTCACCATCCGCCCGCGACTCACTTCTACCCCAAAGAATCCACCGCGCGTAATTTACTCTCGCTTCAACCGATCCCAAATTATTTTCACTTTTTCTTATTCCTCTTCTTTTGTCACGTTGGACGATCAATCTTATTTTATTTGCCGGAAATAGAAAAATCCTACCCGTTGCATCGCGCTGCTCCTTTCCATACTGAGAACAACCCGTGATACCTGACTGTAATGCGTCCCGTCGACGTTTATTACACGGGATATCGATTTGATTCCAGTCAATTTGACCCGCGATAAACTTTACGCTTTGATATCCGAGTACCTGCAGACGGATGCTGGGAATTCTGAACGCTCCTATTAGCGCGAAATTGAAGATTAAAAAAAAAACTGCGAAACTCTACGCCGCATCTGGATTCATAAATTGGACGAGACGCAACGCCGCTCTATTTTGCGGGTACGTTTTTATCAGAAAAATTAAATGGAACGTGGTAGTCGTGGCACTCGTCGGATCGCTACACAGCCAAGCGACACCTTGGCGCCAAACCCACCCTCTGAGACTTCGCAGACTCACCTCCGTCCCCGGCTTTCGCTCCGCACCCACCCCATTCGCCATTCCCCATTCCCAGTTCCCCGTTCTTCAACCTCCATCCCACACTCCATCTCCGAAGACTGCCACGTAGTCCCACGACCCTCCAGCTATCTCCGAAATCATCCCTTACATTCTAGAGCTAGCGCTATCCTCGAGGGTGGAGTGGGACAGGGTGAGGGTTTAGGGGTGAGGTGCAGAGCTAGATATCGCTCGGAGAACAAGAATTCTGCCTTCTTCGAGCAGACCGGCCCGGACGAATGAGCTTTTCTTAGCCAGTTGGATTTCGAGAATGAGAAGGTTCCCAAGCTTCTTAGAGTCTGATCTGGAACAGAAGTGAATCCTGATCGAAGATAATCGCGCTAAAACTGCGGTTACGGTTTACAGCGTGTGCCAAACACCGACCACACCGATTCCCGTGCATAGGGACCAGGCGGATGATACAAATCACAACGATCGTGTCACGTTGTATAGTAAAACAAATTTGGTCGACGCAACAGACGGCGGAATTCGATACGCGGGTGGTCCCCATCCATCAATCATTTAACCAACGGCAATGCGAAATCACTGCCGCCAAAACGCGAAATTATTTCGGGCAGCTTGTCAGTTTCGGAGCCGCAGGGTGTCCCGAAAACTTTGCAAAATACTCTTTCGGCAAATACAATTATTCACAATATGTTTGCAGATATTAGTTCGTTACTTTTTTTCTTCTCCAAAATTCAGATTGGCCAACTATACGAATGTGGGGGAAGAGTGGCACACCCCTTTGAACAAAGTTACACATCGACATTTTTGGTGAATGAAAATATGATTTTTATTTTTTTGGACGTGCGGACAATTTTTGATAAAATGATAATAAACAAAAAATATTGAAAAAAGATTTCGATATCATTTCCGTTAATGCCGCTTGATATTTTCAATTTTGATTTTTTTTTTCAATGGATTTAGCTATGTTATTACACTTGTCAGCATCCTTGACGAATGTCAAATGTTCCGATCTCGATGCTGATCCATACCTTTGTCAAAAAGGGTCTCATAAGCACATTTACCACATTTGAGCTCAATGAGTTAAAAATTCGGGTGCAGGTAGGATCATTTTTAATGTTTTGGACACTGCCAACCCGCGTCGATAACGCTGAAAAAAATGACATTTTCCGTGCTCAGTACCGTAAATCAGTACTAAGTATAAGTGAGAAGAATCTTGGATCTCGCAGAATAAGAAGCCTCCATCCACTTGTGAACGTCACGTCGACAAATTCCCCGAAGAATGGTGGACACCTTGGGCGAGAGTAACCGTGAAAACAGCAAATTGACATTCAATGGACTTGGGACCCTTCCCAACTATTTCCAGCGCCAAACGGATGCCTGGAGGCGATTGGATGGGGACGGCTTAATTGGATGGACGATTGAAAGTAGAACCCAGCATTCACCCACCAAAGAGGACCACTTATTGACCGACTGCGATTCAACCGGCTTCTGCACAAGCGGCGCTCTGGCATATTTCACGAAACAAACATCACGTAGGCGCGGGTGTACCGCACCTACACCACCGTCCCATAGTGGGTTCAACGGTGTATGAGCACATCAGATACCTACGTAGGGCGATATCTACGTGCCAGGAAACTGCATACATCATGAATAGAGGTGAAATGCGCCAGATCATTTCGAACGTACCGTCAATGGTTTAACGTGCCGTTGCACCGCAACCGCAGGGCCGTACCTCCGGCTCCCGTATTCGGTACAGGAGGAAACGACGGAAAAATCAAGAAAAATACGCTTCAACAAGGAATCAATAACAACAATGGTGCAGAACCAAGAGCGAAACGAGGCCTCCGCTCGTGGGGTGGCGACGGGTTGGATAGGTAGGGTTGCCTGCCCTATTGGAAGCTTCGGGATGGGGCCGAGTTTTTCTGAGGGCTTACTAAGGGGCAACGGCCGGTGGGTGGAAGGCGGAAGGTGGAAAGTAGAAAGTAGGAGCTGGAAGAACGAAGAACGAAGGGAAGTGGATGAGCAGAGGACTCGCGACGGAACGAAGGAACGAACAAACGGGCAAGTCCGAGGCAAGGCATGGTTCGGGTTCTGGTTGGAACGAGCGTCGAACAACCGGCGTGGAACGAACGGGCACGAAGGACGAGGATGAGGGTGAAGAGACTCGAAATGGGGCAGGGGGCAGAGAGAGAGAGAGAGAGAATCCCGGGAATCTAGAAGCTGAATTTCTGCGTGTCGGATTAGAGTTCGGATCGTCAAGTCCATTTGACGATTTGTAAGGAACCGTACCAAAGACCGGAAACATACGTTCAATGGGCGCCCCTACGATCCCGAATTTTGGTCATCGGGTTTCGATCTCCCTCAGATCACCAAATATACTTTGTCTCAAATCAACTTCGCTCCACAACTAAATCCCTGCGATAAATAAAAAACAGAGAAACTCAATTCCCTGCTTTTGATTCTCACTCTCTGATAATCGCGGCAAACCACCCAATCAAAGGCGAGGGTTAATTTTCAAACAAATATCTTTGGCCCGTTGACAGATATCTTATCAATCGGAGTGCTTAGGACGGAGTGATGAAACATTACCCAACGTAGGTTCTTTGATAAATGTGGGAGAAGAAGAGGAGTGTTGAAAGAAAATAAAGATCCGGAACATGTTTCGTACCAGTTAGTTATATAGTATTTAAATTTTATGTATTTTTCGGTTGTTTTTACTGTGCATTTTAAATACAATAATAATGGTAATATCAATAATAATAATAATAATAATAATAATAATAATAATAATAATAATAATAACATACTATATACTAATAACCTTTGAAATGATGTACGCTTTGTTACAACGGTACATAGTTTATTTACAAAATCGAAAGTTTTCTGTGCTTCGCATAGTGTTATATAATTATTAATTATATTATTTTAAAGACAACTTTATACGTTTAACGTTTTGCCAAAAATCTAAAACTCTCTAAACACACACATCGCATGTAAACGTATATATTATTTATACTGGAACTGTTGATCGCTATATACCTCTATTTCTATTAGAATAATGAATGTTTTTTTTTCATTTTTTTATATTAATTAAGGCTCGTATTGTTATACAGATAAACTACTTCCTCTAGCAAGGAGATACGACGAGAATGTTTAAACTGGCGCAGATTTTATTCGAAATTTTTTTTTTGTCTTTTTTTTGTTTTCTATTTTCTTTTTTCTTTTCATTGAAAATAATATATTCATCAAGCTTGAGATACAAAGTTTTTTCTTTTTTCTATAACACATGTAGAATACGATGACGTACGTGTAGTACACATATAGAGACGTAATTGAAATGCATGCTTTTACTAAACGTTACGATATAACGAGAAGAAGAATTATCATCGAGAGTCAGAAGACAAAAACTATTGCATATACGGTTACACATTACACATTGATCAAATTTGCCGGAAGAAAATATCAACCTCGATATATTTATCTATCATCTCTTCCTATGCGAGGAGGAAAATCTCTGACAAGATTTAATAACAAAGATGCGGCTGAATTCTATGGATATAGTTATATACGGTACTGTATAATCATGAAAATCACAATCTCAATAAACTCGCTAAAGGGAGACAGTAATATCTGTCCGAATTTCTTCATAATACATCCGAAAAATCAGTCTCACTGAACCTGCGGCACAAAGTTGAGGGTAACTCAGGAATGATTTTGACTTATGATAGACGGAATAGATACCCCTGGATGCATCATTCCCGGACCGTGAAAAATCGACGACGTCTGCGGAAGTATCAACGACGTCGGTATAACCGCGGGTCTCAGCCTCTCCGTGAGAGCGAGCATCACCTGACAATGAAGATGTTGAATGGTCGCGAGGAGGTTGAGGTTGGTATCAATCAGCCCAGCGGCCGGCGAGAACCTCTCCCTCTCGAGGGCCTCGGTATCGAGGGTATTCACGATCTGGACATCGACAACCGGTACCTCGGCCGCTTTCGAGGCCTTCGTCTTCTCGGCGAGCACCCTCTGCTGGTGCTTCAAGTACGTAGTGGTAATGGGCAGACTGTAGTCTATGGGGGTGTCCTTCGGGTCGATACTCGGACTCCAAGGTCGAGCCAAGGGCGTCGAGGGCTGGGGGGAAGGGGTCCGTCCTTCCGGAAGCATTCTCCGCCTCTTGGAGGACGCGGAACTCCTGGAACTCGCTCTATCGGACTCCGGGGTCCGACGAGACTCTGTCGGACCGTCGCTCGCGGTGCTCGGGAAGCTCGCTACCGGTGGCGGGTCTTTTTTCAATAGGTTTGTTATGCTCAGCGGATTGTACTTCTCCTCCTTATCCTTGCCTAGGGTGGCAGCGGCGTTCGGCAATTCCTGCTCCGTCTTTTCCACGCTGGCCTTTTGGTGCTTCGGATGCCTGTAATTGAATAAACTTTTCCCTTCCGGGGCGTGGCTCGCTTCCCTCGGTCTTTGGCTGCTCTGGACCGGAGACGCTGATAGGGCGGTAGCGGGCGTCGGACTCGGTGGCGTCGCGGACGTCGCCAAGGGCGTCTGCGACTGGGCGGAGAGATTCGTCGGGCTAGGCGTCCTAGGACGTCTTTGGCACTCGGTACAACCGAGAAGGAATCTGGTAACAGCTTCCCGAGGAAGAAACGCGTAGGTCTCGGTTATCTGCAACAACAAAAACCAAGACCAACTCCATGAGCAAAGGATCCTTCGTCGCGTTCCTAAAAATTTTTTACATGCGACACGGTGCTAAAAATCACTTTGATGTCTTTGTTGCCGCAGGTGGTTCGCCCTAGGCTACCAGTTTATTACCGGTTCACGTATATGAGAACGTTCAACCGGGTGCTGCAGCCGCATAACTTAATCAGAGCATGCCGAAAGGGGGAGATTCGGTTCTCTGAAGATTCTTAATGCATCGTCGTGAGTAAAACTTTAGTAAGGTATAACGTTACGTCGTACGGTGTGAAACGATAATAGATTCGGTTAATACCTGTCCGCTAAACAGAGACCGGTCTGTACAAACGAGATAGCATTTAGCAAACTGTACACAGAGCGTATGCGACTGTGAGAGACTGTATAGCTGAATAATCCAGAGCTGTGTATCAAAAATCTGTGTAACCGGTTCCTTTGCTCGTTTCTAAGCCTACGAGAACAGCGAGGTGCTTTTCAAATGGTGAAAATGTAATCTGTCTGAAATCGCAGCCGAATTGTATCATGCTTGAGGAGTGAAACACCCGACTGAGTCGCGATACAGATAAGGAAGTAAGTTGAACGTCCAAGTTCATCTGTGTCTGAGAGATTGAGGATTGAGAATCGAGTTTACGTATACGATGAGAAATATGGAGTCCCGTGAACGGGAGGGGGAGAACCTAGAGGCAAAATAGTTTCACAGGTTCGTTCAAGTGTGCGAGTATAAGCGAGCAATGCAACAAGTGTCCTTAGGTTTTGAATCACAAGCAGATCGCGACGAGCGGGTAAGAGAGAAAGAGCGTATCCGAAATAGTATGAGGATAAAGCGAGACGGCAAAGGCACACATTAGAGAGCGTAAAAGAGACCGAGGGAAACCGACGAGTGGTAGAGAGAGAGGAGAGAAGGATGGGAAGACGAAGACGAGGACGTCGCGGTCGCGGTCGCGTTCGCGGTCCCGGGAGTGAGGGAGATGAAAATGTTTGCGTGAATCTATAACTGCGATATAACTTCCGTAAAACGAGAAATACAACATCGTGTCGCCCGCTATCGGCTCTTCGACGACTGTTCAATGCATGAATGGCTTCGTATAAACACACATCGTCGATACTTTGGGTTTGGTTTGGCGCGGTGATGGTAGTGGTAGTGGTAGTCCTAATGGAAGTGGTACCACATGGACACATGTTAATGTCTGCACAAAGTTTACGGTTGAATTTCAATGAGAATTTAGGTGTTTCAATACCGAACTTTGACTGGCAGGTTGAGGATGAAGTGAACAGTGCCTGTTCGATGCACGTAACAGGTTCACGTAATGATCGATGTGTGCATTATCGCAGAGTTAAAAGCGTGAAACTCACCGTGCGATAGGTCCGCTTTTGGCCAGCGTGTTTGCCGGGACGACCCTCCAGGTCGACGTGAACGGCATGAATTATGTCGAAAAAATTCTCGACGATTGCGACCTTCTTGTAAACTCGTCCAGGGGGTATCGTACCTTCGGCGCCGTTCAAGGCCTGCGAACATGCAAAATTCATAAATTTTTATTCACACGGTCGTTCCAAAGGGAACGAGGCTTAATCTTTTTTTGTTCATCTCGTCTTCTATACGATCCAAAGGACAAGCAAAGTCGTTGAGAGTTAAGAATGATAATATTTTCGTTCGAAAGTTTAAAAAAAATCGTTTAAAACGGAACAAGAAAGTTCTAAAAAAAAAACCTCAAAACGAACCTAATATTCCCAGTTCATTTGAAAATATTCGATATAAGAGCCTACAATGGTCAATAATACCGCAACAACGGCGTTCCGCATCGTAGCGACATCGCGCGGCAGCTTCGTGCACCGTCGTATCAACCGAGAGCTTTTTCGCTCCACTAACGCCACGGGCGTAAAGCTCCGGTACCAAACTAAGGGTTGAATTCTCGCTGCCTTACCGACGGGAAATATTCGGTACCGTCAGCCACTGGCAGACACCCGGTGACCCGTCGAGAATCTATATCCCCGGTACTCGAACCTTGTAGGGTAACGTCAGTAACGTAGGGATCTTCCTGAACGCCGACAAAGCGCAGGAAGAAGAAAGGTAAGGGGTAGTTCTCGCAGCCTTCGTTTCTCGTTTTTCGTTCTTCACCGCTTTATATATTCAAAAATTTCGAAAGATTGCGATGATATGAGACTGCAAAACGATGTTTGACGATGGCAAAAGTCGCGTCCACCACACGTTAGAGATAACAATGACAAATTCAAGCAGATATAAATGTTTCGTTCGCCCGGTTCCACCGTGCGAAATGAGACGTAAATTTAATGCTCCGTCGACACGTTGCATAATAGCGCGTAGACGACGGTCGTTTGTCTGTACGGGCTATTGGGTATATTTGCCTCCTGGCTGTATCTCCGGGTACGGTATGGTACATGGGTATGTAAAATGTATGTAGATATAGGCGAGTATCAGAGAGCAGACTTTAACGAACGCGAAATAGGTATACGTACCGTACCGCCTATCTGAAACATACAAGGTAGGCATGTGGTACCTACGTACGCGTGAGCAACACCGGTGTGTAGAGTTTCGGTATAGAAACAGACCGGCGCCGCTACCGGGCACGAAATCAGAGGTAAATTGTTGGAAACAACTTCGCAACTCCTCCAAGTTTACTGCGCAGACTCGTATATATTGTATTTCAGTAAAACACCTGTTGAAGGGTGGAAGTTAAACTCGTGGAGTTCGCGGTTCGGTTAAGGGGGTTGCGGTCAGACCGTCCGGGCCGACAAAGCAGCCGTCTGGAGTGGAGAGATCGCGGTCACCGCCTAACGGGGTTGGAGGGCGCCCGCGTTACGCAATCACCGAAGGCTGCTTTACGGCGCCGCTGAGCCCACGGCGCAATCTACGTACGTCTGTACGTTGAATAACTGCAGTTTCACGCCAGGGAAAGGGTGATCGATTCGTCCTCGAGGCCCCGGGTCTCGGCTCTTGCCAGAATTAGGTATGTAGGTGAGGTGAGGTGAGGCTAGACCCGCTTGCCGACTACACGGCCACGCTACAAAACCACGATTATCCACGCTCGAACGCGTGGGCGTGTGTTTTGTATCCTGTCGCTGTCGTCTCTTCGCCATATCGTCACGCGACGCGTATCGGGGTGTAACGAGCGTGCGGTCGCGTCCGGATCACGTGGGAACCAAGTGGTGGGAGACCCGGACGAGTCGCGTTATTTGGATGCGAGGCGAGGCGAGGCGAGGCGAGGCGAGACAAGGCGCGGGCCGTTGCGTCACGCTTTGAAAACATTCCTTTTCAATTCGCCAAAGTCTCGTCTCGCATGTGATACGTGACGGTAATTATTCACCGACACCCGTTACATCGAAGGCTCGGTTCTCGCGACCTCTCGTCGGCAAACGGGCCGTCAAAGCCGCGAACCGCTGTGGGAAGTGAAACGGGGGCGTCGCGGTGGGGAATAACGTGGATGGGGGAACGGTCGAGGTGTCCCCGAACGTTTCGGCCTCGTACCGGGTGGCGCGAAGTACCGAATGCGTAAATTCTTTTTCCAACATACATTCGTTATCTGTAGTGGACGGTGGAAAAAACCGCGGAGTCGGTTCCTATTAACGATCGCAGCGGCAAACATCTACGGTTTAAACAAACTAAAAGTGAGCGTAGAGTCGTGACGGTACGGTTGAGGGCAGCCAGACGCAGCTGTCCGCGAAGAGTTCTACCAAGAATTTCTCGTCTCTCTCAGTTTCCGTGCGTAAAGTTTCGTTACGTCGTCGACTAAAGTCTCCTCGTCTAAACAACCAGACACGCATCACACATCCTGCCGTCTGCGACGTAGAAAACATCTCAGCCGGATGAGATACCTACTCGGAACGCTGACACCGCTGTTACGGCAGCCCTGCTCCGCTTATCGATTCGTCGTCAGGCATGAAGATCCCGACGAAACAAGATACTGATACCGCTCATCGGTACCCGCAGGCCCCGGGGCATAGCGACTATTCTCATTCTTCAATTTCGACAGTCTCTGCAACACCGGTCACTCCTCCCGCACCGAGTTTATTCTCACGTTGTGCGGGTGTAAGTTTAACTCTCGTTTGCCGCGAGACGCAAACGGACCCAGTCCCCAGACAGGCCACCCAGTAGCCATTTAGATAAACGACCGGCCTCCGTTGAGTGCTGCGGGATACCAGCTTGGGATTCGAGACCGCGGAGGAACGAGGAACGAGGAACTGTGAGGTCGACGGGGATCGGGCGGTGGAAAGAGGAGAACCGGGCACGAACGAGAGAGTGCGATATAGAGAGCGTGTTTGGTCTTTAGCGACGAAACAAAGAGGCTTACGACTTGGGAGCGGATCATCCCCCCCTCCAAAATCGATTTCTGACTTGACTCTAGCATATTGGTTCAGGCTCGCACCTATTCATAGCTCTTCGATAGCTGATTGTGAGTAAAAGTCAACTGAAAAGTTAGCTTTTGATTGGTACTGTTTTTCTTTTTGTTTTTGTTTCCATTTCCAGCTGTCTGAAAGATTGTAGATTAGAATTCAAAATTCAAATTTGTTTTCCGAAAGGTCGTGGCTACGGGTCGAGCATGGCGATGGTTAGGTAGTACCTATCTGGTCATCTCAGCGTCGTCCGCGGTTCGGTTATAGGTCTACAATCTACATGCCAAGGATATCCTTGAGGCCGAGCCACAACCGAGTCCTGAGTGATGCGCCGCGGAGAAACGCGAGGTCCGACGTCCGGGCCGAAACTGAATAAATTATTAGAACCTCGCGTCTCGACGCTCGGCGCTCCGTGTCCCCCACGTTCCGTCTCCGTCTCCGTCTCCTTCCCCGGAGCCGAACTGCCGCAGAAAGATTCATATCTGACTCGGCTAGAGTCCTGTACGGGCGGTGAGGGCCTCGCCGTGTGCCCGTACGGGACCCTGGTAGCCTGCGGCGTCGTAGCGAGTCGGGTAAGCCGGGACGGGACGGTGAATCTCGCCGACAATACTTGTCCCGTCGTCATTACGCCTTTGACAAGACTTCGGCATCCGTCTCGTAGGCGGCGGCCCCGAACGCCTACGGTAGTAAGGCAGACGAAGACGAAGACGCCGGATTATAACCGACGGAGAGCGACAGAGACGGGGTGTTGAATCTCGAGAGATTCCACGCATGGCGCGGTCCGCGGAGTAGCAGGACGAGGGGAGGAGGACACCGAGCCGCTGCCAAGCCTCGTTGGTTGCACGGAAGGCAGCTGGCAGTCGACTCGCCGCGGGTTTCGACTCGGAACAGATATATAGGCTGCGTATAGCGCCGCAAAAGAGCGAAAGAGAAAAAAAGGAAGAAAGACACGGAGTCCCGTCGAGACGGGCATTCGACTATCGTGCAAATGCAACGTCGGATTCGGCTAGAAGAAAATCAGGTACACGTTCGCTAGCTAGTCGGTGTCCGTGCCGTACCGCATAGACCATTACCGCGCGTATCTGTATCTTTCGTTGACACTGGTCGTCGAGTCAAGGTTCTATATCTGGTGGTTGGGGGCCGAGCCCCTCGATCGGAAGGCGAGCCCCGATCCATTAGCGCGAGTATTCAGCCGCGTTTGCCGCACGCCCATATGGGATACGGGCGACGTTATACGGGCACAATACCATAATACGTGATTCCCGGGGTCCCGTTCAGCTCGCGGACTGCATAGGCGAGTAGTAAATATGGTTAGTAGGTGGAGAGCCGGTCGGCGGAGCGGAGGGTTCTCCCATTGATCCCGTGGGTCGCCGAGGGCCTCTGGCACAATGGAATGCCGCCCGTTGTTCGTCTTGCTCAGGGAGCAGCCGCTGCACGTGGGGCTCGGTCCCGAACGAGGATTTCCCCGCGCTCATCGCGCATCGATCGAAAGAGAAGAGCCGGAAAAGAGGCGTGAACGGTCGTAAGTCCGCAATTTCGGGACTCTCTGGGTGGCCTCGCGTGTCGAGTGGCGATCAAAAAGCGCCGCCGAAACATGCGCATGCGAATCCTTTCCGTTTTCGCTTATTTTTCATATTTATTTTCCAACTCGTTACCGTTATCGTCGTGTGTCTCTTACGTCCGTGCACCACCCGGGATTGTTATTATAAGCTGTATACAGCGTCGGCGGTACCCTCGTGATTCCTACGACCGTACGAAGGCGTCGGGTGCAGGGTATAGCGCATGCCTTTTAGATCTAAAAACGGAGGCGGGTACCTAAAACTTTCAGAGGTAATTGAAGGGTCGCGAGAGGCTCCCGCGGCGGCCGCTCCAGAGAACCGCCGCACCGGTGAGAAGACCGAAGGAGCCTGAAATATAGCCACCGGTACGGTGTGTGTGTGTGTGTGCGTGTATATATAGATATATATATACGCCGAGAGCGAGACGGGCGCGAGAAAAGGAAAGGAAAGCAAAGCCAAAGCCGAGGCAAGGCGAGAGCCCCGTTCACCGCAAATCCACAAGTGAAACGGAGGCGGACTCACAACCGGGTTAGACGGGTCAGAGAGAGACGGGGATAGCGCGACGTAATGGGCCGTAGGTGCGAGGTTTGCGTGTAATTGGATTCATCCCCCTCGCTACACGCTGCTGTCTCGCTCTCTTTTACACCCTCGAGGTTCTCCCTCTCTCGCGGCGAGCGTTTCTCTTTCTCTATTCGAAATTAACCCCGCAGAAGCGTAGATGCGCCGTACCAACCGCACCGAGTTTCGTAATCGCAGTATCGCAGGGTATCTTATTCGGTCGTTTCTCCATTTTCGACACTCGCGATCAGCCGTGGCTCGGCGTGAACAGGAAATTATCAATCAACTACGGGTTTCCCGCTTTCTAGACCTTCCCGCTAGGGTGACCAACTTTTTCCGACCGTCGGACCGGGACAATGACAGGAAAACGTTCCGAGACTCAGGTCCGCGAGTTCGGTGAAAGGTTCGTTCGATTCAGTTTTAAATTTCAAGAAACAAAACCGCGCCGAAAGTACTAATGGAATACGAACTCGAGACTTGAAAGTTTTATTCATATCCGCTATCGAACACAGTGTGTGTGTGGGCAATCGGTAACCACGTATCGGTTATCCGAAATACGCGCGTCCAATCAACAATGGAAAATTGATTCTAGCATCGCTCGAACCACAATCGTTTAATAAAAAGGAAAAGAAGAACAAAAATATGGAATAAACAGAGAGAAAAAGTAACGAAAACATAACAAATGCACTCGACCGTTCTCACTTTCCAAAATACGATAATATACACGATTCGCAAATAAAGTAATAAATTCCCGGACGTACGGGCACCGTATAGTCGCCGATCGACTCGCTGCGTCGGACCTTCGAGATGGAAAAAGACGGAGAGATACCAGGGGTCTGCGGTAATTCGACTCATCGATAGCCGCGGCGGTGGGCCTATACGGCCACGCGAGGTCTCGCCGTCGCTGGTGCAGCTGTGTCGAGCCCATAGGAGTATGTCATTACCGCGTACGTACTACGAAGCCCGGTTACCGCTCGTGTTGGCTCATACGTGCGTGGCTCATTAGACAAGCATTCGCGAGAAGTACGTACCGCGCGGTAGCCGGCAGGCCATACCAGACGCGGAGTACCGGGCCTGGCGTCGCAGGCCGGCTGCGGCTGCGGCTTTGGCTTTGGCTGAGGCTCGCTAAACGACCGGAGCCAGACCAGAAACTCTCGCGCGATCACCGCCCCAGTAACGGGCGACCCCGGATGCGAAGCAGCTGGCTACGGCCGACGGCGGGCGGAGGCAACGCGCACCGGGCAACGGGCACCTGTGTTTTTCACGTCCGAACAGAGCACGTGTCTCTCGACTCGACGGATTGCTCGGGGGCGTAGAACGATCGCTCGAGGGGATTAACCGGGACAATTAATTTTCAGTCTCTGAAACGGGACGCAACTGCATGTTTCTACAGCTATTATAACTATACCTATATGCAAAAGCGAACGGCAGACATCAATTAAGATGTGATTTTTCCTTTCTACATCATCTCAACTGCTCGCACGGAAAAGTATAGAAGCTAACAGCCATAGTTAGCAGCCAAACGTGCTGAATTCAGTGAAAATGAGACAATGAGACCCAAGTGTTGAAATGTTGACAAATATACAGAAAGAATACTTTCACAAAAATATTAACACGAATCTCTAATACGTCATTATATATTTAGAAGAAGCTTGAAATGTTTGGCCGCTATAACTATGGCTGCTAGCTTCAGCTTCATCAAATTATATGTTATTTGAGTAATAACTATTCCTCAAATAACGTATCAAATTTATATGAATGTTTGTTACATATTTTATACATAAATACACTTCCTGATAAATAAATCATATATTTTCATCCGGTTGTTTTAGCGAAATTATTGATTTCTTTCGTAAATTGCATCGATTTTTCTTCTCATATTTGATCCAGAGGTCAAAATTGCCTGAGAATTTTTATTGACAAGCAACGAATTGATGCTAATTGAGATTTTTTGCCATTGCGTTCAAGTTGAGTCACCCGAAACTTGACATCGCTCCGGAGGTAGGTACTTACTCGATTCGAAAGAGCATTTACCACGAATCGGTAAATTGCCTCGCGCACCTGGGCCACCGGGAAGGACTCCAATGAAAAAGACCCGGTACTGATGTTACCTATATACGCGTCAGATAGAGATCATCGGAGCGTGTGTTATCGGACTCATCTCTGCCACCCTCTAACAACTTATGGAGCTCGAGCGGGACCCGGGAGCAGCGTGGGTACGGAGAGAACGAAGGGAGACAGGGATAGTCGACGAGAGCTAGGAGGGAGACGGTCTATTTTTGTCGGTCGGCGGTGGCGACCGGAGGACAAAAAGCTCCGCTTTTCTTCTCGCTCTTTCGCTCTCTCGCTCTATCGCCACCGCTTCGCGGCTCTTTTTATACTCTCGCCCGGTATACCTACGCCGGAGGCCGGAGGGCGACAGGCTCGCCAAGCCGTGGCCACGAGGGCCGGGAGGGTCTCTCCCTCGGCGGCAAGATACTAATTGCCCCCGGGGCCGTCGAACACGGCGCACGCACGGCTTCGAAAACTTTGCCCGTGGGTCCAGGTCGGCTATGATCCCGAGAGAAGAGCGGAGATACCGTGACACGCGGATGTTTCTATACCATCAAAGTTATACGAATACCCGGTTGTAGAAATTAGACAAGCCTGCATCGAGGTAGTTGAATATAACGAGAAAAAAAAAATCACCCGACCAATTCTCATCTCCGTCGGCTAAGGGGTTTATTTCCCTCGTTTAAACCCACGCCGCAATTTTCCCGACTACAAGATCGACCGAAGTTTAGTTATGACCAGTTAAGTAGATTTTTAATTAATTCACGCCGTGGTGAAATTGCGCGAGTCAACTAAAAAAAAAAAGATGAAATTCACTAAATAAGACATCCGCGGTGAGTTGATTGGATATTCCTCAATGTTGAAGCTCTTTTCTGTTGGCAGAAAGTGAGAATTTTTTTTTTTGCAAGATAGGAAACCGCTGTATCTTGCATCGCCAGATTCTGTCTATCTTAGAGCGAGGCGGAAAAAATGTAAAAAGAAACGACTATATGTACAAGACGCGAGGCAAAAAGATTAAGAGATTCCGGTACACCGCGACTGGGAAGCCCCCCGCTTTCGCCGAAACTCCCGTCTAAAGATCGAAGTCTTTATTTGACCAAAAACGGGACGATTATATTCCACCTCGGTTGGGACCTACTTTCTCCTGCGAGGTGATACATTTCGCGCCCGACTGTATTAAAACAGCCCGTCGGACTCGAAACGGAAATTTCATTGCGGCGATAACTGGGGCCAAGGTCTGCGAGAGCGCTTAGTAAAAATTAATCGGATATCACGTTCAACGTCTTAATTTTTTAAGATTTCACCCCCGACGGTGTCAGAAACCGTGAAACTACGATAACGGGGGGCTATCATATTTACAGCGATATCAGAAACTCGACTAATGCGTGAATTTCAACCTCTCCTCGTTCTCTGTTCGGTGCGTGACTCAGCCACGGGTTGAAAACTCGTGTATCACAATCCCGGCCCTATTTTTTTCTTTTTTTTTTTTATCACCGCTAGCCTCACCCCGGGCGAAACCAACACCAGCGAAGCCCGTGTACTTTCATTATCGGGGCGGCCTGGGCGATAATCATCGAAGGCGTGGGGCGGGAGAGAAGGAGCGAGCGGCGGGGTCCCTTCTCCGCGGATATTGGGGTTAGCGATGGTTAGCAATGGTTAGCGACGAAACCTTGAGAGTTGGGGGATTCCGTGTATCGGTCCAACCCGTTTTCCGCCTCTGGATTACAAGTGGAGAAAGATTTGCGGTGGACCGTTTCGTTTCGGTATCGGATAAAGCAGAAAGCACCGTGTCCGTGTCCACGCTCGAGCGAATTCCTCGTCCCAGATTTCCGCAATTATTTCGTAATTACTTAGCCTCCCATCGAGTCTGGTTGACGAGTTGCAGTTGTAATTAGATTTTTCTTAATTATTCACAATTACGTTAGAGATAGAAGCCGGGTCTGGGCGTCTGTCTGCCTGTCAGTCACCCGGTCGGGGTCCGTTTCTCCGTTAAACTTAAATTACGGAATAAAACTATACCGCGCTGTCGATTAGCATCCGATCAACTAAAGGAATAGTTGCACGAATAAAGTAGAATAAGGAAGAATCTTTATCCTCCGGCAACGTCAGAAGCGAGAGAATTGATAGGGTCGGTTACTCACGGACTAACGGACAACCGGAAATGGTCAACGAAGTAGAAGAGCGTCGAAGCGGAAAAAAAGGGACGGGTGTATACGGATTATCGGCTAAACTCGACTCCGTATACTGTATAGAAACGAAAGATTCGAAAATTCCGGTATTGGTGTCTGAAGCAAAACCGAGAACGAATTTTTCGTTAATTTGGTAAAATATCCGAGTCTGTCGTCCCACGCTCCGAGTTCCGAATCGAAAGGCCAGCTGATTGCTCGCGGGTGAATCGAGTTGGACCGAAGCAGCAGCAGCAGCAGCAGCGATGCGACGGTAGTATAGGCGTCGACGGCCTGTACGGGACCTTTAGCGGCGCGGTCTGCGGCGAGTTGCAGTCGGCGGACGATCAATGACAACCTACGTCGTTCTCTCTCGATCCCTCGGTTTCGCAGTTGGCTCATGTCTCTCTCGTCTCTCGCGTACGGCCCGGAGAACTCCCTCTCAATCAAGATAGACGCGCGAGAGGCTTAGCACCGAGAAGCGAACACGAGCGCGGTAGAATTTCTGTTTAACGAGAGCGAGCGGGACGGGGATACGCGGCATGTGGAACGAGAGAGAGAGAGATAGATAGATAGATAGATAGTGCGAGAGCGAGGGAGACGGACGCCGGCACCGGCACAGGCTGTCTGTGCCTCTGCTTCGGCAAGTGACTAATGACTAGCCCCAGACCCACACTTGTGCCGGGTTCTACCACCCAATGAGAGAAACGAAGAGGCGGATATGCCGCTGACCCTTTTTACCCGAGGCCGAGATATCAGGGTCGTCGTTATCTCGCGCAGCCCTTGCGCGACGGTCGAGCGTGAAAAATGACCCGCGTCCCGGAAATATTTTCACGGTTGAACCGAATAAACTGAGGATATCGGCACTCACCTTGTTGTGGGGCGGCTGGGTCGGTACGTAGAGCGGCGGGTCGAGGCCGGGGCTGGTAACCGCGTGTCGCCCGACGATCCTGTCCGCAGGTTTAGCGTCGTACCCCTCGGGCTGGCCGATGTGGAACCCCTTGCTCTTGACCCAGAAACGAAACTTGCTGTTTTCGGCGGAGTTTGCTTCCTCGCCTCTCAGGGTGCGGAGAATCCTAGCGTACTTCTTTATCGTTATCGTCTTGGTCTTTGCGAGATCACCGTAGGTCTTTATCACCCAGGGTTGATAAGCGTTGAACATCGTATCGTTCTGGAACTTTTTCGTCACGTTCCTGAACACGTTTCCGTTCTTGCTCTCGCCCTTCGGGCTGACAAAGTTCGAGTTGATGCCCGAACTCGCGGAGCTCGTCATGTTCGAAATGTCCAGATACGAAACGGACGAATTTTTATTGAGATTAGTCGCGTTACCGACGAACGTAGCGACCGACGGTGTCACCGAGGGCGTCATGTACGGGATAGCGGACACGTTCATCGTCGTCTGTCCCGTGGAAAAGGTCGTCCTGCCGATCGGCCAATTGGACGGCGTCGATTGACCCGAGCTCTTGTTACCGGAATCGGGCGCCTTAACGCTCGCGCAATTCCGCGAAGAATTTCCCCGTCCTTTCGCAACCGAGTTATCCGAACTTCCGGAATTGGTGTTCCTCGAGGAATTTGTCCCCGCAGACCGCGACTTCTTGGTCGGTGGTTCGCCCTGGGCGACGGTTAACGAGTTCAGGTTACCGTGGGATGGGCTGTTGTTGTTCTCCGACCTAGACCGCTTGTTCGTTGTCGAGGGTGATATTCCCCCGTTTGCCGAACACCCGGTGTTAGCCGGTACCCGACGACGAAGACCCATCATCACTGAGGCCATGTCGTTGAAATTTCACAGTGAAAGAAACGATCCGCGGTCACCGTCTGAAACAATATTGAAAATTCATCGATTATCTCTACGCTGATTTCGATCTTATTTTGGGTCACGGTGAAACTCGCAACTGCGAAATAGATTTCGGTCCGCTAGTCAACCGTTACGACCGCGAGACCCTGGCCCACACGCAAATTTTATACTAGGTATATACAACTTCCAGACGTTTGCTATAGATAAGCCAGAGAAACCGATAACGGTTTTGCGGTTTCCATACCTCAATCTATATCTATATACGCGATCGAGAATAACAAATTACGTCGACTAGGTTTTCATAGCGGAAAAAACGACCAACTATAAAGGTGGATACTCTCCCTCGATACTTGTGCAAAGTTCGGGGCAAAAGATCGCCAGGCGGGTCACAAATTGGGGTCCTTTGCCAGGTTCGGGTGTGTGGGGGGTAGGGTGCGCGCGGCCGGCGACCCGAAGTCACGCGTCATTTGACCCCCCACGTTGACGACCGCCTGCAGGAACGAGAACGGGACGCGAGATAGAGCAGGAGGCGGAGACGGTCTCAGCGGTGCCAAAGAAGTAATGGAATATAACGACATAAAAATGAACCCCCCCCCCCCCCCCCCCCGCTCCTCAACCCTTCGACGGGTGTTTTTGGGTCGTTCGTCACCGCGGTGGTGTGGTGGCGCATAAAGGTTCTCCCCCGGGTCTGTGTTTGTCGGGGATCGACTCGTCCCGTCGTTTTTAACGACGTAGGTGTGTCAGCGAGCGATGAAAGAGGACATGTACCAGAGTTTCTACGTCTCCATACGCCGGGGGATTTCCTGGGATCGCTGAAACCGACTAGATTACAACGCGGCGTAGCCCAAATTTATCCAATTAGGCATACGAAACCGAGGCACGGCCGTCAAAAGAAACACCGTGAGGTATGAACGTGGCCTTTTCCGATGGCTGTATAGAGTCACGTAATACCGTCACGGGCGAAGACTGCCCGCGGTCAACCCACCTACTGTTTATAGTCTGCTGCGGTGCAGCGGCTCGACTCGACACAACTATATCCGCCTACGCACGGGGGCCACACATCGTACCGGCTACTGTCACGCCAGGCGCTTCCTGCCGGTATAATTTCTAAGGGGCGCGTGTCCCGTGCTCGCAATACCGAACAACTATACCGTGTATTCGGCGTAGGCGAGAAAGGGGCGTCGCGTTGCGAGGAATCGTGGGTTTAAACGGTGTCCCCGCGTCACTAAATCCCCGGGGGATCACCCGACGCCCGTGGACGACAATCAGAAATATCGCGATATCGGGTGAAGATAAAGCCCGCAGTCCCAAGGGACGCGGGGCAGTATACGCAGCGATAAGGCTGCACTGACTAATTTACCCGCGGCTCGAGTTTCAACCGAATATAGAGAGCTCGTTAGCGCACCGCGTTCTATAAGACGCCGGAGATAAACACGAGACGACGATTATCCGGTCTCATACTGCGGCGCGTTTCAATCGGTGACCCACGAAAAGTATAACAACGGGGGGGGGGGGGCGAGACCGTATGAAAACAGCAAAAGTATTGATCACCGGTGTACAGCGATGAAACCACGCAGACCTCCTGACCAGTGTTTCTACGATTTCAACGAGGTTTTATTAATTCGAGCGATTTCACGGCTCCCGCAATTACCTCGCGTAACTCGTGTGGCTCGCGACGGAACGAGGCTCTTTGTTTTCCGCCGCTTTTGACCACCTCTGAGTCGCTCGTTGCTAAGAACGAATTTCTAACAAAGACGGGGACTCGGTAGCCGGTCTCGCACGCTTCGAGGAATCCAGGCGGTATTCGTCGCCAGCGGAGAGCTGAATTCCCGAACGGGCGGGTGTGGCGGAAACCACGAGCCGGAACGACCGTTGGTGATTCTTGATTGAACCTAGTGGCACAACCGTTTTCCGGTTTCGCTGATCAACCTCGACTATTTTTAATGATCGACGATTTCGTCTATTTTTACAATTTTATCGAAACCGTCATTCGTTCCCTTCGATAAGTTAATCCTACGAATGAGATAGTCTGAATCAAATAATAATAGACTAACGTGGAAAAGAGAAGTAATTAAACCGAATTACCAAGTGCGTAGCTCTTTGAAGAATCTCGTTCTTAATCCATGAAAACTTTGTTAATTTTGTCACTATTGTCACCTTTTCAATCACTGAATGTCTCTTCGATTCCAATTGGAATGATCGAAGAAAGAAAGAACTGTCTTTGAATGCGAAAAAACAAGAAAAGGTCCCGGAAGAGGTAAAAGTCACCTGGGGCAAGCGCAACGGAACGACTTACGACGCGTCGCAACGGACCCGCGTGAGCCGTCTGATCAGGTGACAGCGCCGGTGAACACGTTTCAAGAGTCGAGCGACAGAGACGAAGCAACGTCCCGTGGCTACGGGCGAGAGAGCGAATGCGACGTATGCGAGCGCGAGCGGGACAGACCGCAGTCGAGAGAGACCCACGCGGGCGTCGATCGCTTCTGAGTGCAAACTGTTCGGCGCGCGGTGGGACACTGGCTGGCGCATGGATAGCGGCGGCGGCGGCGGCAGAGGCGGCAGAGGCGAGCGAGGGCGGACTCTAGCTGTGCCACTACGCCAGCGAGCTACGTACGGGTCGAGTCGGGCCGAGTCGGGCCGGGAGGCGACGGGACCCCATCCGCGCGCTGAACCGCGCCAGCGTTACTACACCAACAGCTTCTCGCTCGCTCCGGTTCCCCCGATCGAGCTATATCTCTGTCCGTAACGCTGCTCGGTTGCACCCGCTACGACGCGACGGTGGCAATGACTGGAATTGCGCCTGGGTTTCAGGCGGTAAACAAAAGATCGAGGAAATTCCGTTTACCGGATATCCAGTAGATTTTCGGAAAACTAACCGCATACACTCGGTGTAAGAACGACTGGTGCACCCGCGGGTGCGACGCAGACTGGGTTAGGCGCGGTGGGGGGGCCGGTGCCCCGTAACGTTGGGCACGAGGCCTGCACGGTACGGGGAGACCCCTGTTATACCCGAGGCTCCCCGCTGGCGCGGCCAGGGGGCCCGGAATTATTAAAATCCAGGGGACGGGACGTTGCCTATATACCACGCGTGGTGGTGGAAACTCTGTGCACAGGAAACCGGTACTTTATACGTATACAGAGCTCGCACACACAGAGACGAGAGCGCGTAACGTACCCCCCACAATCGACCCCATCAATTCTGACGGTGTTTGTCTCTGTACGTCTCGCGCATACTAGGCTGAGGCCCGCGCTTGTGGGTGTGTTGAAGCCGTACGTGCGTGCGTTAACAGTGGCTGAACGGAACCCGGGCACGTTACTAGGATCAATTGATGCGGCTCGTGGCTTTGATCGCGCAGAGTCTCTTTGTCGGACGGGGCTATGCCGAATACGGATTTACCAGTATTGTGTTACCGCTCACGGGATACTTCGCACTAGCCTTGCATTGGCCCCGAGAGCCGGAAACGGCGGACCGCCGCGTCATCGGAACTAATTGATCGAGCTCGGCTATTTATCCGAACCCCGGTGCACGGATTCAGCTCGGTTTCTCCTCTCGCCGAGCCCGATCTCTTATCCCGTCTAGGTATAAACTTTTCTCCAAGTTGACGGAGAGGGGAAACTCGGGACGGAGAACGACAGGGTTTATTAAGGCTAATTCAGAGAGAGAGCCGCGGTCGGCGGTTGGGGAAAGGCCGTTTCAGCTCTCAGAATACGGGAACGGCATCACGTGTCAAGGTGAAGGCGGAATCCGCGCTTTTATTGCCGTGGGACGAAGACCTCTTGCCCACCTTGCGCAACACCTTGTGCAAAGACAGCGCACAATGAACACGCGCTGGTGGGTCTGACCGAGTACGCTCACAAACGGACTAGAGTTTTGCCACTACCTGCCAGGGGTCCCGGGCCCATTTCGGGTTCCAAGACCGGACGACCCGACGACCCGACACCCTGTTTGGCCACGCTATCCATTGTGTCGCGAACAACTTGGGAGGCGGCAAATGTAGCCATTAGGCCGACCCGGTGTGTCATGCCTGTCGCCTCCCGCGCAACTTCCACGTGTATGTGGGGATCTTTGTCTGTGTTAGCAGGTGAATTTGTGTGGGATATAACGGAGCTGAGAAAAACACCGATTCGATTCAAACTTGGAAGAGGCTAATTGAACCCACCACCTGGATTTTGACCGTAAATCGAACCGATCGAAATTAGAGAATCCAAAGTATTGTAAAGTAGGGATGGCCGTTGCACCAAAAATAATCAATTATTAAAAAATCGATTAATCGCTATTAGTATGAAGAAAATTTCAATTGTAAGTCTTATACAAATATCGAAAATTTACACACCTAGACATCATAATTTTAAAACATATTGATTCTTTTAACCCGTTCACTGAGAAATTACCAGAAATCTGTAAAGCATTGAGAAAAAAAAACCACATTCATAGTGAAATTTGCGTCAGAAGTATGAGAAGAAGTGAAAAATTCTCTTATTTCAATGGTTAAAATCGATTATAAGGAAAAATAATCTATGCTTGCTCCGATTGATCGATTATTTTTTGCCACTTCTATTGTAAAGCCGCGCTATGTTATTCCCAGCCAGTTTATTTCACCCTCGTGATTCGTCGTTTTCTGTTTTATTCCCTTTTTCTGTACTTTTGGAAAGCATGAAATTCGGAGTGTGACGAAATTCAACAGGTGTAGGTATAGCTCTCAGATTCTTCGATTACCCCTACCACCGAAACACTAGACTGACCATAATTCAACGCAATACGACACCCAGTCCTCGTCGCCCTCAAATGAACCGTGTGCCGGTCATGAAATGGGTTCGGGTACCCGGAGGTGAAGATTATGGCGTATTATTCCTCACCAATCTCGGCAATATCGATGTCTCGAAATCCCGGGTCGGTTATACCCGATTAGTTGGAGCCAGTCGGAGCTGGTAGCTGGCGCTAGTCCAACACTCCGCAGATTAAAAGCCTCTCGGCTTCGTAGGAAACTGAAACTTCCGGTTCGCGGTCGTGGCGACTCCTGAACAATCTCCGTTCTCCGTTCTCCGTTCTCCGCTCTGCGGTACGAGGCACAGAGTGACTTGCCTGAACGGGAACCGCCACACAACGAAGACGCGACACCGACGTGGGGGGGCTCCTTCGGTGTCCCGGACGTCGACGAACGGGTCTGCCAAAACCTGAAACACTAACAACAACGCTTACCCGCGTTTTCACGCACTTGTACCACGATAACTTTTTCCCCAGCACACACACCACTCACTGTTTCTCACATTTACTGTGGTACATGCGCCGGTCAAAACTCATAAATATGTCGAGGATATCCGAGAGGTTTGATAACGACTTGTTAAAATTAGACTAGTTCGGGTTCAAGAAAGAATCTAATGAATCGAAGCACACAGTCGACGATGAGGAATTGGTTCACTCAATCAGTCGATAACAAAATTAGATGCTATAGAAAATGATTTTGGTGAAATTACACTGCTAATAACGATTCATACATCGAGTTACCTGTCATTGGCTACTAATTTTCGTAACTTACAGTATTTGAAACAACGTAAACGGGTCGAAATCAAGTATCAGCTCGCAGATTTATTCAATATAGATCACGTAAACGCATTCAATGGAAATCAAATAGCACGTGAACGCCTATGACAAGTAGTAAATTTTGATCACGTAAACGTGGTAAAAGTGAAGATAAGAAGAGTCTAATTGTAACAAGTCGATGTTTCTAGTCTACACAACAGGTTGATTGATTGATATCTAGGATGCTGTGGAGTATTGTAACAATATACGTAAATTTGAACTGTTGTCAATTTTCCGTGACGATATTCCGTCCCTTGCAAGTTGGACAAAGCGCAAAAGTTGGTAACGCCTCAGAGTCTTAGGTTGGTGCACACACCATTGCACATCACGTCATAAGAGTTTACGGGGTAAAACTGAAAAGATGGTAAAGTGAAAAGTTTTCACAGAGGTGTTGCAAGAATAATCGACGAACGTTGGTTAAAGTTCTGAAAATATGAGTATGCAAATTTCGCTTCGCGTTTCGTGACAGTGAGACGAAAAATTTAACGACGGACAAAACGTAACACCGAATGACCACTGAAGCCGGAAGATTCGGACGAAGTGAAACTGAGAATTTTGATTTCCTCCTTGTTGCACGGCGAGTATTACCCCCTCTCAACGAGATAAATTTTTGATTCGCTTTCGCTGGACCAGTTCTCTACGTAGTTCAATTCTCACGGGCCGGTAGAGATGCTGGTGCCGTGGTACTGGGGTGGTGGACAACGGTCAAGCGTAGCTGTTCCCGCGGGCTAGCTGCCCCATAGGGGATGGTGGGCTACATCTTCTAAAAATCGAAAGGGGTTTTAATTCTGGTTTTGATCCGGAGGGATGAGAGCTGCGAAGATGGACAGTGGTCAGCGTTGGCTCGTGAGAAAGGCCTCTCTCTATTTGACCTTCGGTAATCTTCCAGCAGCTAGGCTCGCCGGACCGACCAAACGGGAGCCAGACCTCGTATGTAATACCAGTTTATAAATAATAAACAATTTCGGACAAGTGGGCGTGGAGCAAAAGAGCCTTTATTAACGCCGTAAATTAGTGAATAGCCTCGTCAAGGAAAACTTATGTATCAAGGTGGTAAATAAATGAGCTTGAAATTCTCACTCCGCGTCTTTACAGCGCTAAATACGACTGAAAGGTCAGACACTGCTAGGCTGGTGGCGGGATATCTGAGAATAGAAAAATATAAATAAAGAAGAAAAAGTTCCTGTCGACCACCTGGCCCGTTTGAGTATAGCTCGCGTTCTATAGCAAAGTGGCTGCAGTCGCCCTTGGTTCCAGACCCGTGGGAGTATCGATGCCTGGTTTCCTTTCATCGCCGAATTGAAAATACGAAGCCGCAGGCGCCCTGGGCGCCCGAAGTCACACCTAGGAGTCGAGGCAGCGGCGGCAAACCCTGGTAAAACTTTTGGCACGTCGAACTTTGATCACCCTCTGAGAAAACAAAACGCGACTGGAAAACCCATCCCCTCGGGTTCGAATTAATCGATAGCACTACCTAAATTCGTCGCTAATAAACCCAGTCGTCGAATGTTTTGCCAGACGGAGATTTTCGAGCGTCTCTAATAGGGGCTAATGCACGAAGCAAACTGCTCACGGCAAAGGGGGCATAATTCAACACAACATTTATACTATCAGGACGTGCGTCACACCTACGCAACACAGACACCACAATCTAGCGAGTAACTTGATCCGGTTAGTGTATCTGGCAACCGCCCAAAAGAGCCGCGAAAATTTCTGTCATATCTCACCGCCTCAAACGACCGTTGATAAATTAATAACAAGGATATCGATAGACGATGGAAATATCTTGATAACGATAACCTCGTAGGAGATTTTTTTAAATTTAACAGCGTTTATTAGCGGTTCGATTCGCGCCGGTATGGGAAAACCGGGAATAATTGAATACTGCAGAGTATTCGAAACGTAGTACGTTTTATATACGAGTGTGTGTGAGTGTCATAATGGGCAGTCATCCGATACCACTGGCTTATATCGCTTCTACCCCGATGCCCTCGCTCCGGCCGCAATTCCTCTCCCTTACACCCTTGCCCGATATTCTCAAATGCACCCCTCGAACTCCTCGGAGAACACAACGGCTATTGGAATACCTAGTGGATGTCGGGGATACGGCAAAGCGCTACGGAGTCGAGGACACTCCCCCCCCGACCCCTCGACCCCCCGACCCGCCCCAGGAGTCCGCAGCTGTCGCGTACCCAACCCCACACGGGGGCTACCGTACCCACGCATATCACACATGCCTCTAGGATATACCGTGCGCCAGACCTGCATCCGTGCAGGAGGAACCGGGTATATCAATATGTACAGATAGACCTATGCAGGGAGTCGGAGATGCGATACCGGGATAAAGGGTTGCGGACCTTGTCCTCCGCGTGCCGTTATTGATGTACCGGCGGGTCAACCGCGCACGTAATTTAAAGATATAGAAATTCTCCGAGTTTTTTTTTTTTTTGAAAGCCACTTATACCCTCGCGGCGGCTAATATGTTGCTCATACTGTGTTGCG
Organism: Euura saliciscinereae; assembly: GCA_018420115.1. NCBI lineage: Eukaryota > Metazoa > Arthropoda > Insecta > Hymenoptera > Tenthredinidae > Euura > Euura saliciscinereae. Next base: position 29,665 of record JAFFZH010013526.1, read on the forward strand.
TGACGCGGGACAATCCTACCGGGTATAATTAGCCCGCGCCGTCAATGTCCCACCTCGTAATAATTAGCTCGGTGTAAAATACGAGCGATCTTCCCACACGCGAGAATGTAGCCGCGATTCTCGTTCTCGTTACCGATCAACGGATCCTGAAATCAGTTTGATCGAAAAGATGTGTGCAACGTCAAGTGGCAAAACTCGTGAGGTTAAGAGGTGTAATATCGGCCCACAAGCTAGCTGAACGTCCCGAATTACGGAGGTTGGTTCCAAGTTCCTGCGGTGGAGAAGAGATACCTATATATCGTTATATCTCAGACAGCCGCCCCCATCAATCCACTTCTAGGGAAGACAGGGCAGAGGGGTGGTTTTCATGCTAGGCAGTGCGCGCCGCGTCGAGTGGAGCGAGGCCGAAGGGCGAGGTTGTAATAGGGACCGCCACGGTGCTATGTAGGTTTATCGAATGCGGACGGGTGCGGGCGCGAGCGGACGGCTAGGTTCAGTCGGGTTCAGTAGAGTTCAGGCGGGTTCAGCCGGCTGAAAAGTCCCAGGACCGTCGAGGCGCCCCTGTTCGCCACCGCAAGGTTTATGATCCCGCCGAGAGCGAGGGAGACGGGCGCCCGTCGCCGGGACGCGCCGAGTGGGAGTAAAAGAGGAAGAGAGAGAGAGAGAGAGAGAAAGAAAAATGAGAATGACGGAGAGAAAAGTACCGAGGGGCCGTTCCAACTTCCAACGCCGTCGTCCCGTGCTGAGACGACGCGTCCCATTTTAGCCGGTGGATGAAATCCACGACTGTGGTCTCGCGCCTTAACGCGTTCGCCCAAACTTCTAGCCGCGATTAGTTTAATTTCAACTCATTTTATTCCACCGAGGGAGTGAGAGAGAGGTTCGACTAGGCGGGTACAAAAGGACTATAAACGAGGTCTCTGCCACCCGTAACCTCGAGAGCTCGGCTAATTAGACCCTTAACTCGGTGTGGCAGGTGGATTTCCGCACACCGAGTTTCGATTCTTTGGCGTATCCATCCATCCATCCACCCGGTGTGCCGGTATAACCGGGTGAAAAAGCACCTACTCCTCTATTTTGGTTCTATACCCGGGTTTTGGGGAGCGATGAAAATAATGCCGACGCAATTGAGGCCAGGTGCCTGCGCGGTGCGATCCCTGAACAATGAATCAAAATTAAAGTCGCTTTAACGTAAATTTTCTTCGCACCTGGAACGCGAGTGGGAGTATCAGCAGGCACTACCAGCGGAGTCTGAGCAAAGTAATTAGTCATTTTTGGCAATTTTATCTGCACACCGCTGTGTTAAAACCTCACCCTGATAATATACCTATATACGTGTGGTATAGTTGAAGCTCACGAGCCCCTCGACACAGGGAGATATATCGAGCCGATAACAATCAGTGACACGCGTCGCGACGCCAACGGTACTTGGAATAGGCCGGTAATTAGGGGAGGAAGGAAAACCGCAGACAACTCAGACGTTGAATCGGTTGGAAAATTCACCCGACCCGAAGGAGTTAGTCTTTGGTTAATTAGCGCCTCTGCAGACTTCCGGGACGATTATCACATACCCACTAAGCCGTTCGGAATTCCTTGTTATATAGACGCAGAGAATGTATATACGGGCCAGTTTTTAACAGCCGAATCACGTACGGTGTACGAAATGGAAGTCGGGAACTCGTCCGATACTGAAACTCGTCGCGTCCTAATCCGGATCACTACGCTCCTCTCACTCCCATTCTCCGTCGGGGCGCTAAATACCTCCCCCAGGAATCCGATCCCGAGGTTCTGGCACTCGGCGTCGTCGTTCGCGAGTCATTGCGCCCTGTGGGGACGGGGGGGGGGGGAAGAGGATCGAGGACGGGATTTGTGAGACGCCACCGACGAAAGTGCGCGCAATTGAACTTTTCAACCCACACAGGCTGCTGCGGATGTCTCCGTCTCCGTCTCCGGATCTCTTCTTCGCCCACCGATCCTCGCCCCAAACTCCGTTCGCTGGTGTTCGGGGTTGCGCCCCTTTGTCAAACGCGCACCCTTGTTCGCGCTGTCCCACTCTATTTGCCGGCTTGGCTCTCGCCCTCTTGCTCTGACTCTGAAACTTCCCCCCGTCGCTCCATCATCTCCGTTCAAAGCAGTTCTGGGCCGGGTCGAGGGTGGCCGCAGGGAGGCGTGGGACAGGAGTTGGCATATTGGAGGACTTACCACCCTCCACCGGGTTCTCAAACTGTCCGGAATTCCAGGCGTCTGGTGACAAAGGAGAACTATAGCTTGAGCCGTCGATATACGCGAGCCTACGCTACCACGTCACCGTCACCGTCACCGTCACCGTCTCCGTCTCGTTCCAGAGAATCGGTGACGTCACGAGAGCTTGAAAATCTCGTCAAGTTTTACCCCCGGGTTGTTCGAGTTGTTGAGGAAGAGCTTGCCGGAAGTTGGGGTGAGAAAGGGGGTCGGGCGCGGGTCGACCGCAAGTGTCAGTCGTGACTAGCGTCACTGACGGCATTCCAGGCGCGTCGATCGATGTCTGGTGAACGCGAAACGCGTACGCGAAGCCCGCAAAGTGGTTTGCCGGGAGGCGAAGCGGTGTAGGACGGCATAGGCGAGCTTGCGGGCTGCGGGCTGCTTACGAGCTTGTAAAGAGGCGATAACCATAACCCCGTCGGAGTCGGAGTCGGAGAGGGCAGACCGGAGCGAGGGAGACGAGAGACCCGGACCGTTCAGCCAGACAAAGACGGTGGTTATCGATTATAATCATCGCGGACGGGCGCCGCGGCGGATCCGCAGTCATTAGCGATGCCTAGAGTCGCTCGCTCCTTCTTCTCCCTCTACCTCACGATCCTCGATTTTTATTATTCTCTTCATTCCTCCGCCCTAACTTTCTCGAGAGTCTCTTCGCTGCCGCGCGGTCAGATTCGAAAAATTTTTCCTCAACGGGTCCGATCGAGGGTTATATCGATCCTCCGATTGGATTTTATTTTTACCCGCCAGTTTCACCAGACCTACGTTCGTTCCGCTTCTCAATCTCTCGTGGGACTTTTTCAACGTCGAGGAAAGAGGCACCTGGGAAAAGCTCACCGTCGAGCTACGGTAGCAGCTATAAAAAAACAAACAAAAAAAAACACCCGACCTACTGCGCCACCTTATCAAATGAACGCACCTCTCTAGCTGCATCGATGATGAAAGGTCATCCACCTCAACGAAATTTAATATTTTAAAATGCTTTCGTTCTCTGAGACAACTTCGTATTTTATGATTGACGAAACTATAAAAATAGTCAATGAAACTGAAATTATGGCTGCGAATGCTATATTTTAGTTTGGTTTACTATTATAAATAATAGTTGATGTCATGTTCACGGTGTTTTTCGCAAAATGCATCATTGAACGTTACGTCATTTTTTGTGACTGCGGCTTCTGCTTCGTTTAGTATTTCTCGCTTTATCTCGGCCGCGTAGAGCGAAGCGGGAGAATTGAGCCCCCGTACGTCTGGATGCGGGGAATCGATGGAATTTGAAATGAATCATTGGCGCTCGCTCGCGGTGACGTTCGACAGGGATAAAAATCACCGACGAATAATCAGGTGTACCGTGAGCGGGGTGCAAGCCTTTTAACTGCTTCCCTGCTCGGCTCGTTCAAAGTTCGAATCAATATCCAGCCGAAGAACTCGGCGCGGAGGAACCGATTAAATTTATTCGCTCTTTCCGGCCTCGGTACACTGAACAGTCAATCCTTAAAAATGTAGTGCAGTAAAGTTTGAAAAGTCGACTCGATAACGAGGAGCGAGATGGAAAACTTTTTCAGGAAACTCTACCTGATTGTAACATCCGACGAAGACAATAAATCTTGACAAGGAAATTCAAGCCCCTACATGCGGTTTATACCCGTCAGAAGCCAATTGCAAGAACCACTGCGGACCGGTTTATGCAAAGGCAAAGGCTTGTGCGAGGCGAGTAACACGTAACGTGTAATTTCATGTTATTACGCGCAATTTTCACTCCGATGTACTTGAAAAAGTGTCTGCCTGGTAGAAGAAGACGAGATTCGAATAAATCGTGACAGATTGACTCTAGATTCAGATATCTTCGTACGGGACCCCCAAGTCCTTGAAAACGCCGGTCAATAACTAATAAGGAACCGCTCGGTGGCTCGGCAATCATAATTACACGTCCGAAGCTTGAACGTCCCGTTGAAATGCCTTCTAATTTCATGAAGGGCTCGTGCAGGCTCAACGTTAAACGTGATCGCGCGAGTAGAGAGAGGGGAGATTCCCCCGGCAAGAATCCTCGAGCACCGTTAATCCCGAGGGTAAAAGAGAAAAAAGCGAGAGGGAAAAAGGAGGCGCGGACCACTTGGGGAGCGAAGAAGCAAAATAATAAAAAAAAAAGACGGAAATGCTAGAGCGTGCCTTATGCGGTGCTCGCTTATTAATAAAGTAATGGGATTTCTATACCGAAGCGTGGTGCGTGTACAGGGATAGGGGAAACCCTGAGGATTTTGTTCTGGGTTCATTTTCGCGGGTGCAGGGTGACGGGAATCTGAACCCCGAGTTAACAGACTCGTGGCTAACGGGACCGACCAATCCAATTTCCTCGCCGCAAGTTTTGCCTTATATCTGCGCTCTCCCACACTTCTTTGCGCGAAAAGAGCACCGTCAAGAACTTTCGGCTAATCGTTCGACTAGGTATCAGACCCCGTCTCTCCTTCGGTAACGGAATCTTGTTAGGTAACGGTGGAAGAAAAGTGGCTTTCGGTGCAGGCACGTAAAATGTGCCGTGCGATAACAGCTATAGGTATAAGGCGAAAGTAAGATGTGCGGAAACCGATGGTGTTTGATGTCCGGCGCGGTCTGCGTCGCACGAGGGAGTCTAATTGACGGAACGAGCGACGTCGACGTTGACACCAACGGCGACCACGACGCCGGCGTCCATCCCGTATAAAACCGAGTCCGCTATAGATCACGGTGGCATATTACGCGTAACGCGATACCGCGGGCGAACCGAGTCGAAACCACTTGTGCGAGCGCGAGAAGGACGAAGCGGAGCGGACCCGGGTACTCGCGAGGCATGTGTGTGAGTTACAGCCCGAATGGGATGGGATCGGCGAAACGGGAGAAAACGAAATGCATGGGATATACGGAGCGGAGAAACGAGAGAGCGAGAGCGAGGAACGAACAGAGAGGGAAAATACGCCGAGGGAAGAGCGAACCGACACGAAACCATGGTGTGTAAAACTTGCCGGTCCCGAGCGACGGAGACGGAGCGAGGGAATCCGCTCCCGTTTTCCGACTATAGGTATATGTCCTGTAATCAATGGCCAACAGCGATCTCTGCTACGGCGAAATTCGCGCGGCCTGCATACGTGTGTGTCTAGGTGGCTTGCTCCATAAGCATAACCGCGTTCAGGTATATCTACCGCATAGCAGATTCGTGCATAGGTCTATCGAACCGTGACGAAATATATGCGGCCATCTTGGAGCCAAGCTCCTCCCGTGAAAACGAGAAAAGCTAGAAAACCTCGACGTATGAGAGACATCCGTACCTGCGGGAGCCTCTGCAACTCCTCTTGGTCCGAATTACCGGCACGTGAGAAGCCGGGGGGGTCCCATGGGTCGCGGCGACTTCGTATAGTGGGTACATCCGGGGCCGGGGGGGGGAGAAACGCTCTGTCGGGACCATTACACCCTTGATTTCATTACGCCGACCTTGCTACTCTCCTGCAATATCCCTCCCTCCACGTACCTCCTCGTCTCCGTTCCACTTCGTTACTATTAGATTACGAACGCGGACGGGAAACGTTGAAAATCAAAGACAGGCACTCTCACCCCTACCGTTGGGCGTCCGCGTCGAGTGCACCGGCTCTTTCGATTGTTCTTTGGCGTGCGAAGCCGCCCTGGGGGAATCTAAATTCACTCGTTTCATAGACGGCTGCGCGTCGGGGGAAAATTGTATCCCGCACTAATTATGGAATTACTCTCTTCGCGGACTTTGGTATACGGGAGAAATTGAGTTTGCTCGATTTATGTTCGAGTTGTAAACGCTAAACGCCTCCTCCGAGTGCCTATATGCGATATTCACGCCCTGGGCCTGACGAGGGTGCACTCGACGCACCCCTCGTAAAGATTTCCAGACGCTTTTCCCGAATATTTGCCCGGGACAGTCGGGCCCCGACACCGTAACGTTCGCCCAGGCCCTTGTCCCTCAGGGGTTTTATCGCCCTCTCGGCTTTTCTCGGAATTTTTTCAACTCATTCCAGTATCAGTCACATTTATATTCATCTGCTTTCCCCTGCCCTGACTGAAGAGGCTCGAAAACCGATGTTGCCAGCATGTAAAAGAAAAGAAAAACTCTTTCCAAAAGGTCAACTGTAGATATGATTGGCCGCGGTATATCCGATTGTAATACATCGGTCCAATTTATCTCGCGGGTCTCGAAACCGTACCGCGGTATCATTGATCGCGAGGAAGAATCCAAAGCGTAATATGAGAGGTCAGAGGTCACCACCTCGGGTAATGCAAGAAAGGGCGAGGAAAACGTTGCGGGTGAAACAATTTGATGAAACCTCCGGTATAAGTCCACCTAAACTAAATAGAAGCTCCTATAGGACCGGGGTATATACTCGGGACACCCTCAGGGGTGATTGTGGCGCGGGCGGTTGCTACCGCCAATTGCCACCGATTGATAATCCTCCGGATCGAGATCGTGTCCCCGACGGTACGGGGCCGCGTAGCGGGTTGGAAACCCGGTACATATAGGGGATGAGAAGAGCCGCGGGATATCGAAATAGGGTTACCGAGGCTTCTCTCCCGTAATGTGATTGCGCACCAATCGGAAGTCCTTCGTCTCCTCTTCTCCCTCCACCCGGTTCGTTTCAAAAGAAAAGACGACGTGATATATTCTTCTCGGAAACAGATATCATTCTTGTACACCGGGATTGAGGTTTGCGGAGGAACTCGATCGTAGCCCGGGTTTTCATCGATACGTTTCGTACCTCAACGGTGAGAGATTGAGACGTCGAAATATTGTTTCGGCTTTGTTTTCTCAAACCGGGGGTTTGCAGAGAACGTAGCCGCTCGTAATTTGTTTGGGAGAAAGGAAAGGGACCGAAACGTCTCGGGAGAGATGCGGGCTTATAGTTTACCAAAAACCTGGAAAATCCGATCGACCTCGAGTCATTTTTAATGAGCGACCGAACCCTCGCCTACATCCGAATCCTTCCACGTTCCACCCACGTACGCTACGGTCCTCGGTCAATCTGGGAACTCTAATATTTACCCGGTTGTACCCGGGTCTAGCCGACCGTCCGTGAGGAAGCTACCGCGGGAGATGAAGACAAGGGTAAAGTGGAGAGCGAGAGGCACGCTGGAAAGAGGGAAGCGAGGATAAGAATAAAAAAGGAGATACTGCAAAAACCGAGCGGAACCTCTGCGAACGAGCTACGAGCCGTCGGTACCCACAGGTAGGTAGGGTATATACATATTTTGCGGTGTGTCAGTCGGAAAGTGAGCGAAGGGAAGGAGAGAGCAGAAAAAAGAAGAGAAGAGAAGAGACGGTAGAAAAGAGGAAGCATGCACAGAGACGCAGACGGGGAGAATCGAGGAAAGAGGAAAGAGGAAAGAGGCCCGTGGCGCGACGCATCGATCCCTCGAGCGTCTCTCTCGCACCGGTTGGAGCGCGAGGAAACTATACGTGGAAACAGGGCGCTGCCGTGGATGAGCACGTGGAAGTACGGCGAATGTGGGCTCGCGCACGTGTGTGTGAACGAAACGGGTATACTCGCGTGTGGATATCGAAAGCGCCCACACACAAGGCTGGCGCGGCGAAGCCAACGCCGTTTTAATGAAGATGTAATTACGCGGCGTTTTGGTTCCAGAGCCAGCGATACGGCGCCGACACCGCCAACGGAAACCAGGACGAGGACGAGGACGAGGACGAGGACAAGGACGTAGCTATACGCAAAGCGCGCTCCTGCCTATCCGCTTATACACTCAATCGGGAAACTGCGACGATTGGCAGCCGAAATTGCGAGATCGAGAGTGGCCAATTAAGAGGAACCCAGGACCGAGCGGCTAGGAAACTGAGTATTCTGTAACCGAGGCACGCGTCGAGCTAAGGCGTTGAGGCACACGAGATCCGGCGTCTCTGCAGGAACTATATACCAACACACTCGCGAACCTCTACCTCTTTCTTACTTTCGAAAAGCCCCCGTGTAAAGCCAGAGTTAAGAGTCTGGTGGCACAAGGGTGTTCGAAGAAAGAACAAATTTCATATATTTGAATCACATGCTTCTGCTGATTTCGTTCTCTAGCTCATAAAGACACTGGAATGCATGAGGTTTTTCTTCTAATCTGACTCGGACTTTGAAGAAACGGATCAGAAATTTATCGCACATTGTAGGAAAAATTTAACTGCAGAAAATGTTTGAGTATATTTGTGTTATTTTCATGTCGATATAACAAAAATTTATAGTTTTAACGTCCAATATGTAGTTAATGTTCAATAATACAACAGACAAGTTGGTTTGAGCTGACTATGAGCCAGCCTCTGAACTTCCGGTTACTTATTTCGCTTCCAGCTATCTTGAATTTTGCAAATCTGACCTCAGATTCTTGATCAGAGGTTCGAAAAACCTTCGAGTACCAATTTTCATAAAATTTCGAATATATTTTTAGTGTTTTTCCCAGCAAATTGGATCCGCCATTTTGAATTTCGCAAATCTGACTCCAGATTCGTAATCAGTGACCCAAAAAACGTTCGAGTACCAATTTTCATCAAAATCCAAATGTTTGAAGTTTTTTTTTTGCAGAATATCGAATACGCCAAACTAAAATTTTGCAAAAAGTGACTTCAGGCTGATGATCAGCGACCCAAAGAACTATGTGGTATCAAATTTAATTCGAATCCGTTCATCAGCTTCCAAGATATCGTCATTTTTTGTTGTTGTATTTTTCAAAATTTTGTTATTAAAATATTTCAAAAAGTATTCAACGGATCAAAGTCAAAATCTAATCGGGTCCAAGTTGAGAAAAGCCGCGTTGATTGGGCCTAATTTGACCAAAATCCGCTCACTCGTTCTCGGGATATCCTTTTTTCTCCGTTAAAGCAGATAAATGAGAAGATTCGAGGGGCTATTCATTCGCTTGGGAAGTCTATTACGTACACTCGTCTCGGAATTCCTCAAAATACTCAAATAGTAGTCTTTGGAAGTTTTTGGAAGTCCCTGGAAGTCCTTGGGCAGTCTTTGGAACTCTTTGGAAGTCGGAAGTCGCCTGTACACCCAAAATCGCAGTGAATAGCCCCTCGCGGTGGTTTTACCTTGCATAGCTTCGTGTCTACCTACCGCGAGGGATGACTAACTCCAAAATCTGGTGTCTCAACTGTTTCATGGCATTTCACAAGCATTCCGTAACATTCTACCCATCACATACATATACGACCTATTTCCCATTTCTTACGATTTCATAGACGACTGTCTCAACTATTTTTCGAATGGATTCCCCTCGGTGTTTACAGAGGCCACTTCGAGGATCTCGCGAATATAGTTTTACAGAAATTTTATTCGATTCAATTTGACCGTTACTTTAAGCTGACGGACTCGATTTCGTCCCGGGAAATATGACTCTTTGCCATACTCGAAGCACGAAAGTGTTGATTAGTGTTTGTTGATTTTTGATCTACATCAGCAGTGGCTTCGATTGTCGCGTCATGTCTTTTCCTTCGTTTAACGTGCAAATTCTAGGTTGTAAATAGTCCTTCCAGTTAAAAACTCTACTTTGCTAATTGCTTTCCGGAAAAAAGACAGACATAGAGTTTTGACTAGTCCCTGGATATTGTTTTAAAGTAGTTTTTCGGTATACCCTCCCTCCTCGAACCAGCTTTCACACAAAGTTGACCAGTTTTGCTGAACGGCCGCAGCCACAACTCTCACTCTTCAAATCGTCATCCCCAACCAGGCACAAAAACTAACGTAAGCCCGGGTAGTATACCCGACGATGAGAGAGAAAAGACGATCTGTGACGACACAAACAGTCCTGGGGACCTACGCGAAGGCAATCGGACGGAAATCGATGTCTCCGGTGCGGGCCAATGCCTCGTGGGACTCGTACACCGGGCCCGTACAAAAAGGATCAGTGATATACGTCGGCAGACTGCACACATACCAAGAACCTGGGATGGCTCGGTATTAAATTCCTCGATCACTGGCAGACTCGGTCGCTGGTACGGTATAGGCAGCCTCGTCGATAAACCGTACGCGGAAGCGGTGGAGCAAGGGGGTGGAGGCAACGAGCGAGTGGGGGGGGGGGGGGGGGAGCCGCCCGTGCGCCATCCGCCACCCCGTATAAAACGCGTAAACCCTCCACCCACGCTCTCGACACCGCTTTGCATTCGACCTTGCACGTCCGGGACGTGGCTCTGCGTCTCCCACACATATCTTTCTCGTCGTGGCGCGGCGTGGCACCGCACGGTGTTACGAAAACCCACGACGATGATCTAAAACTCGGTTTTCGCAAATCGATTTTTGCCCTTGGTTATTTTTCTACTTTGCGCACATTTGATATACTTTTCAATTTGTTCAAAGTAGGAGAATTTTAGTTTGATGGAAAGAATTCCATTTATACAGGGAGGGGAAAAAAAAAGTGACGGGCTGCTATTCACTGTCATTTTAATACCGCGGTCAATTATCTTTGGCGAAACGCCAATTCCGAACAGCCAGACTTCGACTAATGATTCGTTCCGTAATAGCCGGCTGTTTTCAGTTTTGACATTTCGCATTACGGATCTCGGGGAGCTGCGGTCTCGATGATACGAAAATATATTCCACTCAATTCCGAGGCTTGTTATTCCTAGTCGAAAAGTGCGTCCGATAACTACACGCTTTTTGCGGTAGAGAAATTAAACCGCCACTCGATCCCGTCCTCCGTCTCTCTTGCTTTCAACGCGTTCGCTCGTAGCTGGATATTTTCTCTCTCGCCTTCCGATATTATCTACGCGTCGGAAACGCCCCGAGGCTCCGAGTCCCGGCGGGGCGACGAAAAGTTTTCTGGTATAAAACGAGCAGCTCGGAGCCTCGGAGACTCGGAGCTTGTCCCCCATTCGTGTTAGCGCGTATCCAAGATCGAGAAGCGAGAGAGAGGTGCGCGACCCTTTGATGAAACTTTTAATAGAAACCAAAGCCCCCGGACCACTTTCTGGGGGTCCGTGGCTCGCACCCTTATCCGGGTCTCTCCTTCCCCGGAACGGCTTGACGGCTTCACGTGGTCAGCGGTCCAGGTTTCCGGTCCGGTTTCGGGATGCTGCGCCGGAGCGGACGTTGAGATATGCAACAGACTCGGAACCCCGTTCCTCGGGGGGGCACCGGGTCACCAACGAACTCGCAGAACCGTTGTCGATTCCTCGAGGAAGGGATGTCGTCAACCGTCTCTTGCCTTATCTCGAAAACCGTATAACCGATTCGTAGGATCAGTCCTCGACACCTTTATCTGCGTCCTCGTTGATCCGCCCAACTTTGTGCCAGAAGGCGGTACCGACGGTAACGGTATACTCGGGTCGGATTAGAGACGGAGAGAGAATCCCGTTGACACGTATAACTGCGTCGCACCCCACGCATCAGGAAACTCGGTATCGGGGTGCCCCGGCCGTCGCGAATATCCCGAGGGAAAACTCCCGACGCGGCTCTTTTCGTCGGGTGAACTTTTATTTATTCAGCTAATTGCGACGGGCCGGGTTTTAAACCGGAAAACGTAGGGAAATAGCAGCGCCCGCTGCGTTCTTAGGTACGCGGGTTCGGTTCGGTGAAAATCAATCACCTCTGAAATACCTACCCCATCCGCGGTCGAATAATTGGCGAGGGAAATGCGTTCGCCGGGGCATGAACCGTGCTCGCTCGAGGGGGTGACTTAAAAACGTTAGTAAAAATCGATATAATCGTCCATCTGCTAATAATAGAGGCTTAGACCTCCTCCACTCCGTCCGTTCCGCCGCGTCGTTCCGTCCCTACGCGTATTCCGCTCCACTCGCCATTGGCAACCGTGTTTGCGTTAAACTCGTACGAAGCGAGCAGCGCTCCGTATCCTGTGCCATATTCATCCATCATATTACCCCCTCTCCTTCGCCCGCCTATCCACGCAGGCCGATGTATGGCCCCCCCACGGGTTAACGCACACGGTGAAAAATACACCGCACACACTCGCAGATCGGGAACGCGGCGGCGTTGGCTCCCGGCAAACAGTGACCGGTGCAGGCGAGTCGATCAATTCTATTATTCTATACATTTCGTTAAACGGGACTCGGACAACGCTGACGTGGAAGAATCGGCGGAAAAGCGACCATTTTATAATCCCGTATAATTAGAGTTATACCGCAGTCGACGCTGTTCAGGCGCTCTCCCTCCCCAAATGGCCCGCGTCCGTGTCGATCCCGAGTGAGGGAATTAATTCAGTCCGCAAAAGGAGCGAACCCGCTCTACCCGGTGGGGAGAAACCTTTGCCCTCCCGGAAGAGGGCGGAACCAGAAGCGATGGGGTGGCGTTATAGTACGTATCGTGTACCAGATATACCTATCTATGCGCCCGAGCAAGGAATGAAGGAGCGAAAACTGTGAGAGAGAGAGAGAAAGAGAGAGGATTCGCGTTAACGGTCCCATCGCGTGCAGGTGCGCAACGCGCTTTGCTCAGACCCTGGGCACTCCGAACTTATTACCGAGGCCGTTTGTTGCTGCTCGAGTGAACGAAGCGAGTGCATCGTCGCAATATACGGAAGAACCTCACAATCAGTCCTATCCTTCTCTTACCGTTGAGTCCGCGGTCGGCCAGCTAAACCCTCGCGGCCTGTTTCGACGGTAAACCACCGCGTTGACATCGGTAACACCATCCGCGCCCAGCCGGGGCTCGAACTAAAGTGCCGGACGCCGTCCCACGTTTCTTCGATTCGCGTCGCCCACTTAACGCGCATCGTTCCACCCGCCCTCTCGCTCACTCACTCACTCACTCACTCTCACTACGACATCGCCCACCCTCGGAGCTGCTTAGTTCGTGACCAACACACATGCGCTTCATCCGCTTACACTCGAGGAAGCATTTCCACCCTCGCGAAACCAAGGGATGGGGTGGGTTCTGGCTCTGGGTCTGGCTCTGGTGCTGGCAGAGTTGGGGGGGGTGGAGGCGGAGGCGTAGGCTCCCTTAACAAGCAACAAGGGTGGAGAATTAATGAGAGAGGGCGCCCGGGCGGACACTTGTGGCTACCGCCGCTGCCACCCCGGGTCGGCCTCGACCTCGCGCAACCCTCAGCCAAGTTACGCACAGCAGAGCCGTTCATCCGTGCCACACGGAGACCCACACCCTCGCCTTGGACTTTTCGACCGATCTAAGCTGGGCGAAATATTTTATGCCGATTTTTACCTCACGAATTCTGCATCCGGTACCTCGACGATACTCTCGACACGAATTTCACCTCTGTAACACCTGCATACGGTTATACGTTGCCGTTGAGACGCGGGCATCGCCGGACACTGGGGAGTAAGAGGTCGACGCCGGTGGCAACGACCAGCGAACGCGCGTTCCGTCGCCTAGCGTGAATTTTAATTAAAGCAATTAAGAACGCGTCCGTCGCGTGCGTTAATTTGTAATGTATTCATGGCTGCAGGACAGTTCGAGTGCGCGGGGGCTGCGCTATGTGTCACGCAGACCGACAAGGTGCGGGGGGTGTCGGGCTTTGGAATGGGTTACTATGAAATGGGAGATGGGGGAAACATTTGTGCATCTGTCCTGGCCGTCCGGTCGCTCAGCCGCCCGCGCCGTGCCATTATGGTTCATCATCCCCCGGCCCAGTGGCACCGCGCGCATCGCTCCGTTGGCGTTACTTTTTTAATTAACAGCTTCTGGATTAGTCACCCTCCGATGTCGCAAGGGGTTACTGGCGTCGGTACAAACAGTTTTTGACGGTAACCACCGAGCCGAGCTCAGTGGCTCGGTGCCTCCGGGGTCTGAGGCGGTTTTCGGAGACGTCGAATGGGTCTCACGTCTGTACCAAGAGCTTTGCAAGCCGCATAAAACACGGTTGTCGGAATCATGAGGATTTCCTGTATACGCTAAAGCGCCGGTACGTGCGTTTAGAATAACGCTGCGAGTTTCCTTCGATATGGACAGGCCAGAGACGAGCTGACAACTTAAGCAACGAATACTCGGGTTCACCTCGACAGATGTCGGAGCCAACGTGAATCGAACGGCAGCTGAAACGCGGTTTTCCAATATGTGTAAATACGCCGGGACGCGGCGCCGAGTGGCGGTCTGTCTCATCGTTGAATGCACATTATGCATGTGTCGATGCTGTGCACGTAACTTCTGGTATTTTATTTGAAACGCGACGTTTTGGTCAGAATTTGATGGCGATCGAATGGAAGAAACTGATCGAATCGAAAGTAGAGAGAAAAAAAAAACTTTGATCCCTGAACTCGAATCACATAAGAAGAAACTAAGGTGTGATGTTATCGTCGAGAGTGGAAACCGGTAACTCAAGAAGCGAGAGTTCAGGTTGTGGTAAATGACTTTATGCTAATCCAACTCCTCCGGACATACGATTAGTATTCTCACCGACGACGAAACTAAATGCTATAAGCTATAATGTGAGAGTGGTTGATATATAAATTTGAAAAATAAAACATTATCGGCAGAGGGCATCTAACAATGAGAGCAGCCATACACGGGCATGTCTCTACCTCGGGGATGTCTGCGGTGGCAATTTTGACGAGGGTCGATAAAAACCGCAATCACATTTCTCCCGATGGTCCCGGACCGAGCCACCAGTCAAGGTGTTAACTAGCTAAAGAAACACTATTTCCACCCGACCGAGTCTAGAGGTAGGTATAAGGGTTTCTGTTGCTTGAGAAATTGTGGAAACGAGGCAGAGGCAAAAGCGGAGGTAGTGGTGGTAAAAATAATAAAAAGGAGGTCAGCATATGCAAATAACAGGGCTGCGAGGGCTGCTTTGGTAGCAGGGTTGCCAGGGTTGTCGGATCTCGCAAGGTTGTCAAGTCCCATTGGTCAACAGGCCGAAGATTATTCTCACTTTTCTTTCATCCGTTCATTCATACAAACTCATGCTCTGCGCTGTAACTTTACACAATGCCTTGAGTTGCACCTACAGGACAAACGACATTACGGCAGATGGTTGATACACGTACACGCGCGTGTTGGAATAACCATTCACGCTTCCTCCGTGACTGCGTCAATAATAAAAGAATTGGACGCCTAAATCTTGGCAACATTCGAACGTCGACTTTCCGTTTCAACCCGTATCGCCATCGCCTGGTATATGTACGCTTGACGGGTCGAGAGGGTGAGGCTCACTCACTCTCCACTCTCCCCAGGTTCGCCGGAATCGAACACGTAAGTGTTGGTTCAAACTTTTTACCCTGTTTTCTTGAACCCGAAAACGGTAATGGGCTCCACCCGTCAAGTGGTACGTGAATTTACGGGTTATAACGCAGACCAGGAACCCACCAAGCGTGCCACCTCTTATCAGCACAAATCCTAACGATAATAAATTACAGGGCGTTTTGAGTTTACTCGGTTGCAATGAAACGGCTATCGTTAAAAATATACTGTATATTTAAAACCATTTTATATCTTGATCAAAGTTCGTTACAGATATCGCAAGGTTCCAGACCGATCAAACATTTTCTCCGGAAAACTAATACTCGTCGCGTGGAAAATATACCGATCTGGCACATATATGACCTTTTCACCCGCGAATAGATATCATATTCGGCAGTTCTTTATGGTATATCGTGGGCGTCATCGGCCGAATCATGAATATCGAGAGGTGGACAGATTCCTCGAAGCATTTTGACTGATACGTGATATGTGGGACGTTTTTCTTGGAGAATGCTACAAAGCACCAGTTAAAGTATGAAATTCCGTGGATTTTTACGAGACTCGAATATGGTCTTGTGCCATTATAGTCTAGTCATAGCGTTGGCGGTTTGGTACTTGAGGTAGTTTTGCTACTAAGCGTAATAATATCACGGAAGAAGTAACGCAACGTTCCACAAGAGTTGGGATCAAGCCAGAGCCCATCCACGAGGGCCGTGTCTGGATGGTTACCAACTCGCTAATGTCCTACAGCCTCTGCCCACCCGCCTATACCAAGAACCAGCAAGTCCAAAATATTTCAGTCATTTTTATCCGAGTACGAATATAGCGGTGGGAATAATTATGGTTCACAAACCAGATGTGTCAATGGCTGGATATCCGAATAACCCGAACACGTGGATAAACTTAGGCGCGATATATCAGGACTTGGAACCAAAAGTCTCATGCATGCACGAGCCCGTAGTTACTTTACTACACCAAACAAACAAACACGCGCGATGCACAATCTGATAAAATTATAGACCTGTCTAGAGGAGAAACACCTGATGAAATGTTGACTTGATATTTATCGTTTTCACCTTCTTCCTTTTCTTCCGTTCACTGTCATTCAAGGTGAATTTGATTCATGGACAGTCTATATTCATTGTGTTTGTATACTAAATCGATTCGGTCTTTATGGTAGTTTTCCGCTCTTGGTACGATTGGAAACCTTTGGTTTGATGAAATGTTTTTCAATAAACAATATTGAAACATTCAATTTTTCGATATCTCGATGACGATCCGAATCGCACGGTCCTCAAGTGACCATAGATTCTTCCTGTTCTACCGAATTCAGGCTTTTTGTTCGACAAGATCGATTTTCCATGTACAGTCGAACCTCGATTATCCGTTACTAATGGGACCGAGCCTCGTTCGGATTAGCAAAAATTCGGATTAAAGAACAATGCCGGGTGACGCTTTGTAACGCAGCGAAAACTATGCAGCTAACTATAAATGCAGGCTCTTGAAAAATGAGGATATCAACATTTTTCAACATTTCGCGTATAATTTGTAGAATAGTAACGAAGGGAATATCGGGTTCAGATAACAGAAGATTAGGATCAAAGGCATCCTGGTTCGGATAATCGAGGTTCTACCGTATTGGGATCGAGATGAATCAAACAAAGAACAATCGGTACGTAGAAAAATAGATTTTCTAATACGTTGCTTATGCAAAGAAGGATAACAAAAAACTATTCCTTCAGCTCGAATATAGTGAAAAATAACCTAAACTCGAAAATAAGAATGCAAGAGTCTCACTGATAAGAGAAAAGGATAATTCGACGATTTGAATTATCATCGGGATTGATGGTGATCCAAATTTAAAGAATTTAAAATTGTGTTGATCATGAAGCATTTCGTCAGAGAATCTGATGACTCGAATAAATGATAAAAAAATTTGAGATTTCCATCGAATTGAAAATTCTATGATTCATATAATTAATCTTCGAAGAATCGTTTCTTCATAAAATTTGATGGTCCAGAGCATTTTGATTACCGGAAACGAATCAAAATTTGGCATATTTATATCATTTCTCCACCAGAAAGCACGATTACTGCATCTAATTACTGATAATAGACTAGTGATAACGATTTGGACTATTTAAAAAATTAGCAAATTCAAAAGTAAGGAAAATACAAAAAAAATTCGCAGTATCGTCATTATCTTGGTTGAAAGAAAAAGTGAATTGTAGGCTAAAGGTCTCCTATTCTCTATCTTATACGTACAATAATTACAAAAAATATGTCCTAATTTGTCAATAATTATTATCCGATTCACCGGACACGGCAGTGCCACCTGTGCCGCTAATCGATAACAAAGAGATACTCTTCCATTCGCACCGTCCGTCGGTAAGGAAGGATTATTTACGTCAGAGGGTGCGCGAGTCGTTACCACGTGACTCTGTCATTACCCAACGAACAAACGCGTTACGTCACGATGGTTAAAATCCCAAACAAGACATTTAACTTAACCTAATAAGGATGGAAACTAACCTATCCGTTTTCCTCGTACAAAAATGAATGAGATGTAAGAAATTCATCCTCGACGTTAAACCTTAAAAACAGACTCGATTAGGTTAGGATTTCTTACATTGTCGTATCAATATCCGAAGGATACTTCTTCTTCGCTTCTATTTCCGAGGTGAATGCAATGTGTTAATCAGTTATTTATATCACTAGCGTGCCGTATTTCGACTTGCTAGTTGTTTGCCGACTGCCCGACCGCCTGCCGCCTCCTCGCCAAAAAGTGTTTCTCCCTCATATCGATGATGTTCAATTAAAATACATCGTTTTAGCGAATATTGACAATGGACGAAATTCGGTTTAGACTGTCCAATCAGCTCGAAAATTTACAGGTATTTCAATAACAGAGAAATTAGATCAATCGCTCACTAATAAACAATTCAACACCGTTCAAAAGTTTACATAACAATCGATCAAACCTTTTCATAAATTATCGATCTATATTTATCAAAGCCGAATTTTGATGGTCAATAAAATCCTCAAATCTATTTCAATCAAGGTACAAACGTCCGTGGCGGCCCAACGGGGGCAAATACTGGTTTCGCGATGGTCGACGCGGGTCCAACAAATACTGGAAGAATTTTGGAACGGGGATTACGGTCAGCGAATGGAGGATATCGGGCGTCGATTATTAGCCTGGTTTCAATCGTGCTGGGAACAGCTACAGTTTCAATATTACTCGCTTCAGTTCAACCCGAGGGAGTTTTACCAGCAGCTCGCCAGCCTCGTTACCAACGGAGGTATTCTTCCAGGTGTGACATAGCTTCCTGGTACCTCCGATGAGCCACCACTCTAAATATCCCCTGACGCAGCTGATACACCAGAATTAGACAAACTGTTGGGAAAACTGTTTACACCTCGATAATTCCGCATAATTCCTATTTCAGTATCCAGGAGGGAACTGGCGTTCTGTGTCGTCGGAATAACTGCCGGTAGTCTCATAGGCTTCGGTATCGGCCTCAATAGTCGGCATCCTTCGAGACACATGCACAGCATGAAAGCCATCATATGTCATCATTATATCGGTATCGAGGTGTGGGTTTATGAGTAATACTTGGAAAACAGCCAACATAGTCTCGGTTTTAAACGCCGTACAGGTAGATTTAGGATGGACAAAAGATGTTTGGATATCATTCTACCAGTTTGTTTCTCAAGATCAAACAGAACTTTTTTTTCACAGCTAACAATTTTTGTGGACTAGTATGAGCCCATGTGGATGTACTTTCTGTATCACCTGCGTGGGAATTTCGACTCTGTACACTGTGAGATTCAAGGGTGCCTAGCGTCAATTGAATATCAAATTCCCTGACATTTTCCGGTTTTCCAGAAGGAAAATCGTGACTTTTCCAGGACTTATTTCTTCAACTTTATTTTCCCAACGAGCGCATTTTTTATTGTAAATTCATGATGATCAAAGTTAAATGTTATAAGTTTTAGTTAAAATACTCAATTCCTTCTCTCAATTCAATTTGGCCACATTTTGATATGAGAATTTTTTTTTTCCAACTATAAAGAGATTTGGGTTGGGAGTTATTTCTCAAAATAATCGTCACATCAATCAGATATTTTCTGAATCTTACAGCAATATCTTACAAAATGAAGGAAAATTGCGAAAATCCCTGACATTTACCGGTTTTTCCAGACGCTTTCAAATTTCCTGACAATTCCCGGTTTTCCAGATTTCTCTGACAGCTAGACACCCTGGAGATGGCTGATCCCCTTTCAGGCCAAAAGCAGTGTGGGAATGTAGACATTCCCGCATTCCTAGCAGTGCGGGAATATAAATTTCCGCACTCTCTTTGGCCTGTAAGGGGATCAGCTATTTCGCACATTCTTCACGGTCCGCATAGTCGAACTTCCCATCACAGGTTTGACAAAAAACAGGATGTGGATCTCGTGCGATATCGATCCATTGTGGAATATTTTCTGACCAACTAAAATATTCATATTTCGTTGTACCAGGGTGTGACGACGATAGACGACGCGGAAATGCCAGCTATTCAAAAACCTGACGATGTATTGATCCAAGTGAAGTCTGCATCCGTTAACGTCGTTGACGCAAAGATTTGTTCTGGCTACGCAAAGACGTACAGACAGCTTTTGAATTCTGGTGTAAATATCAAGTCCTATTATTTGCAGTAATTAACATAAAATGTTTGAATATGACAGTGAACGTATCTCAATTCCTTACAGAGACAGAAAGAATTGCCAGTTGTTATAGGAAGGGATTGCGCCGGAGTTGTGGTCGACATTGGTCAAAGGGTCATTGACTTTGACATTGGGGATGAAGTATTTCTTGCCGTTCCTTCTTGGGCTCCTGGAACCATGGCTGAATATTTGGTAGTTTCGGAAACTGTGGTAGTCAAAAGGCCAAAACTCGTCAACTTCGACGCTGCGGCCAGCTTACCGTACAGCGGATGTTTGGCATGGGATGCCATCGTCAATAAATCCATCATCGGCGAAGGCAATGCCAAAGGAAAAAGGTGACTCGTCGCATTCCGAACAATGTATTCAATCAACAATTAACGCATCAATTTATTCACACAGGATTCTCGTATATGGCGGAACCACTCCGGTCGGCTGTGTCCTAATTCAGTTAATAAAACTCTGGGGTGGCCACGTGGTTGCCGCTTGTAAAGAGCACGCGATACCCGTAGCGAGGGCTCTCGGTGCCGACGAAGTTATTCCCTTCAGCGAAACGAACGTGGAAAAGGAATTAGAACTGCATGACAAGTGGGTAGATGATCGATGAAAATTGGCATCGTTATCAGAGCCTGATCAATCCTCATCGAATATTTTTTATTTTAGATTCGATGCCATTTTTTATACCGGTGGTCATCTGATTGAAGAAACGATATTGAAAAAGCATCTTCTACCTCACGGCTCGTACGTCTCTACAGTTCCCGAACATCTGACGTCCGATACATTGGGATTTGTTTTTGGAAGCATATTTTCTGGATACGTTAGGGTCAAGCTATTAGTAAGGGTAGGTGTTTCGGTTTTCGAGTGATTTTAACGACGAATTTATTTCGCTAAAAGGCTTTCGACTCTTTTGCAGTACTTGTTTGGCTTGAAGACGAACCAATGGACCGAGGGATCGAAGATAAACACCGCAAATCTGGATGCCTTGCGTCAACTGGTCGACGCCGATCAGTTACAGACAGTTGTTCACAAAGCTTACGCACCGCACAATATCGAACAGGCATTTCACGAAGCGTTGAATCCAAACGCAGTTGGGAGTACGATAATTAGGTTTCACTGACGTCGTTATTTTCGTAGGATACATTGATTTATCTCATCGTTATAATTGTACAATAGTTTTTGAAATATCTCACGTCCACTGAATCAATAGTTACTTAACAAACTCAAACGGATTCATCGCCTTATCTACCATTTAGTTAGTAATTAATTTTCTAGCAGAATCAAGAGACTGTATATCGCCAATTTTTTATGCCAAATTAGATAACGTCTTCCAATTTATGAAAAGAATAAGTGTGAATCGATCAACTTTTGATACGGCTGAAATCTTGTTGAGGACAATTTTTTTTTTTTTTACTGTTGAGTATATATATATTTTTTGCGACTGTTCTCAAGCCAAAGGCAATAATCATGTTCCTGAAACTGTAATTTTTATATGGCGCTCAAACGAAAGCAGACAATAATATTTTTGAGAACGTCGAAAGTAATTATTCATGCAAAACTAACGATCAGGTTAAATAGCAAAGTTAAGTTTGTAAATGTTTATATATGGGGCATTCCACGTCAAACCGACCCCCCATGAGCCTGACCCTCTGGGATTTTGATGCCCAATGGATTTTTTGGTTCGTTTTGGTCAAAAATGATGCCTCCAATTTTTTCAAATTTTTCCGACATTTTTGAAGGTCGTATAGTGACCTCAAATATCATCATCAAGATGGACATTTTTAAAATCGCTGATTTTTTTTTGTAAAATCAGGGACTCGAAAACACATCGTTTGGTCATAGTCCGATCATGGGATGAA
>JAFFZH010013527.1:0-11529 GCA_018420115.1 Euura saliciscinereae
TTCTTTCTATTTTTGTCAAAAAATAGCATGTGCGAATATGACGACGCGTTGCAGCAAAGTGCTTTGAAAATACACGAGGCTAGCATCATCGGCAGGTGTGTGAAAATCCAGGTATAATTATTATTATTATTGTTTTTTTGTTTGTTACTCCAAAATTTAAATGTACTTTTATTTATTCTTATTCATTTAACGTTTCTGTATTCATTTAATCATCATTTAATTCCTTTCTGATGTTATATTCGATAGGTGACAATGACGATCTCGATGAATAACCGGAGTTTGTGATAATTTACGATAAGTGATTATTGATTATTGATTATTGATTGTGTAGTTTTTCTGGTCTTCTGTTGCTGCTGTCATGGTCTGCTTTCGAGTATTATTCATTTTGTTGCTGGTTAATTTGTTCCTTATATCCTCACTTCCCTTAGTAAGGCGCGAACCTGTTGTAACCACCTCTGTACACCGTCGCCTGTGAAAAAACATGAGATTAGAATTAGAATATCAATTACGTAACGAAAAATTCTCTTTTAATTCTATTATATCTTTCGAATCTTACCCCGTATCCGGCAACTGGTCCAATTCCATGCCCTAGGTAAGGATCCGCGTATTCTCTACCGTAGCTGTGAAAAAAACAATCAAAATTAGTATATTTATTAAAAATTCTATAGGCTTGCATTCTAAGGGAGGAATGGATCCTGAAGGAATTTTGTATATTGACAACAGTTACCATAGGATTTTTTTTTTGTATTTGTGTTTTAAAGGAGTTTTTTTTAATATTTAGTGACGGGAGGATCATTTCTGGGAGAGATGGATGCAGGTTCGTCGTACCGACGACTACGCAATGCTCGACCTCTTCGTCGCCTGTAAAATGGTTTGAAAGAAGAATATCTCTTAAATAATAATAATGATATCAGGAAATTAAAAAGGTGGTAAATGACAAGAAAAATCATTTTCAATCATCGATTAGACAAATTGTTGCCTAAGACACATCGTTTCATGATTAGTTTTCTTTTCACTTGCTAGGAAGGGAATAAAACTAAAGAAGAAATGGTTGTTAGGACCATCATGCAGGATTAATTTCAAGTATTGAACAATTTTTAATTATGAGGAAATATAATTGAATTTGGAGTAAAAAATTATCTTAAAAAAAAAAACAGAAATAATGTAAAAAGAAGAAATTTTGTCTGTTATTGAATAAGAAAAGAAGAAAAATAGAAAACTGACCCAGCAACTGCGGCGTAACCGGCAACGGGTTGAGCTGCGGCCGCAGCCGCACCGTACGCTCGTGCTGCGACTGCGGTGTATGTAGCTGCCGCTGCGTACGTGGCCTGTTGTGACGTTGACAACGGTGTCTTAAGTAGCGGTGAAGAAGCCGCTGCCGCCGCTGCTGCAGCCGCCTGTAACATCCACATCCCGCCATGCAAGCTCAAGCAAGCTCAATTTTTTTTTGTTTTTGTTTTTTTGTTTTTAAATACACAATACATGATTACATCGTGTCTCTTCATTCATATCATTCAAATGTTATCAATTATAGTATATGGGAAAGGTTCACTCAATGGGGTCCTAATCTAATACTAGATATGCTAATATATTATTTTATTCTTGTGGAAGCCGAAAGTTCAATTTATATTGGCACACTAGTATTATTGTCCCTTGTTTTCTTTTAATTGTTGAAAATAAAAATTAAGAAAATGAATTATAGAATGTTTGCTGTAATGTTTTGATTTATTTTTCTTCTGACTCTAAAAAGCTACAACGTTTCTATTTTTTTTATTTCAAGACCAAACCCGTCAATTTTATTTTCTTTTGCAAATTGTGAATTAATTTGTCTGGAGATTCAGAGAAGGAGAAAAGTTCGAGTGGTTTATTTAACGATCGAAATTTTGAGTTTGATAAATTTGTAACTAGAAAATAGATCCTTTTCGTTTCGCTTTATTCCGAAATGCAATTATTTGGGGATGGGTTTGTAAATATCCAAATTATAATCTGATCTTCGTTGTCTATTTTCTCAATTTTATTCGTACCTATATGTATAGTGATAAATGTCATCATGCATGTAATAAAGTGATTAAAGAATGAAAAATAAACCAAAAATGAAAATGTGATAAAAACCCAAGGTGCAAATTCAGTCGTTCAAACATACATCACTGCTTCAGTCTTGTGCACATACAGGTAGAGTATAATATTCAAGGTGTTGTTAATCGTGTCAATTTTTTCTCGTGTTAAAACGCCTGATTGTGTCAACAAACTGTGTTCCAATTCTATTCACCCTCAATACGTATTTGTAAATAATTATGACCAAGGTGTAACTATTCCAACTACTGCGTAATCTAATGTGAGGCCTAAATATCTGAGTGTAACACGAGTCGATTGAATACCTATGACCGTGAGTAATAAATCTTCCTGCGCACAATATAATTAAATACCGTTGATTAATTAAACCGAGACCTCCGAATCTATGGTGGGTTTCTGGAATTCTGAGCCTTAGAAGCCTAGAGGGACTGTAATCTGATATAACAATGATAATGACGACCGAAATCCTCCCTTGATTTATTCAACCAACTGGATGGATATATGTGTGTGTATATACCAACAGATTTAAGTGCTACACAGTTCCGGATGTTAGAATTTCACCGGATGAAATCCTAGCCCTCCGGAAACCGCAGGGTTAAAACAGACACGGTTATAACTCGAGGGGATCAAGGGTGCGGTCCGGTTTACCCGAACTCGAGGTTTTCGACCAACGAGGTTTAGTTTAATCGCGGAAATAGTTGTTTGTTCGTTGGTTTCATGGAAAATGACAATGTCTATGCCTACGGTACAAAGTTCTAATTAAGGGGGAACATAGACCTTAAAAAATTAAAAAAAAAAAAAAAAAAAAAAAAATAAAAAAAACCAAAACCACTTTTAACCATTTTTGAAACTTTTCAATGGTTTTCACATGATTTTAGTTTTTTTGGTCTCGGCCTGTTCATTAAAGAAGCCTTCTCAATATGACCAAAGAAATTATTCATAACTTTATTTTTACTCGAGTTATCACGAAAAGTAACGAATTAAAACAGAAAAACGCCATTTTATTCTATAAAATGATGAATATCTGGTACAATTTCGATCGGATCAAGAAGTTCTCTGTTCATTTTGAGAAGGTCTCTTCACTGAATAGTTTGAGACCAGAAAAACTTGAATCGATCCACCGCCGGATGTTATTTTGTTCATCGTAGACAAAAAAAATGTGTTCCCAAAATCTAAAATATGAAAAATGACTTTTTGGCAGTTTTGACTTTTTTGACATTTCAAGGTTTATGTACCCCCTGAAACTATAATCAACTAGCGATAATCCCAATGTATTGTACGTAAGCGATCGAACGACAGCCACGTGTTCGTTAAATTAGTCAAATACGTGGGATATGAGGTAATTTTATGATCGTAAATTTTATACGGCTACTGATAGACGTTCAGGTACAGAAGCGAGGTAGGGGATGTCAGTAATGAGATAATAACAAAAATTAGGGTATTTACAGTTTCAAAAAAAAAAAGAACAAAACTTGAAAAGAAGTTTCCTTCTTTTCTTTTCTTTCTTCTGGGTTGCATCTATTCTTTTTCAACGAGAGATTAAAGTAACAAAATTGAAAAGAAAAATTATAGGGATAAAAGATATGTAGAAAGATAAAAGAAAAATTTAAATACTGATAAATAGCGTAATAATTATGTTCAAGGCCGTAAAAATTTCCTACCTCCATACCGGGCGTTTTTGTCTGAAACACAAACGGCAATCCTGAATCGTTTACCATTATAAATTATAACAATAATCAGACTTCGATTACGTAATGCCTGCCTAATTTAACCGAGAGAATCGATGGTCAAAAAATTGTGTTATCGTTATGTGTGCGGTGTGTCGGATGCGGATTTTTTTTCATGATTCATCGAACCCAAATATGTCGGATAAAAGAGTGTGAGGGGATGATAGAAATCAGATAATCATTGCATAATCATCCGAAAACTGAGAAACGAGTGAAACCAACATCAGCGGCTGTTGCTTGCGGCCATTCCAGCTGTCATCCAATTTTCATAATTTATTATACAATAAATAATATTTCGTATAATTGAAATGAATTGAGAGGAGAAAAAAGAAATTGATAATAATCAGATTTTTGAGTCTTACCTGCAGCCTGTAGTTGGGATCTTGCGTCGCTGCATGTGCTGCTAGGAAGGGATCATAGTAGACGCTGAAACAAAAATTAATACAAAGCATATAAAGTCTGAAGGAAGTCGAGAAAAAGAAGAAAAAAAAAAGAGAACGTCGAGAGTCGCGAATGAAAGTAACGAACCGAATAAAGAAATTAAAAGAATCCGCAGAGTGTAATAAAAGTTGCCGATCGTCGAGTGCCGAGGGGACGCGAAACTCACGGGCGTAACGAGGCGAGTCGAGGACGAGCCCCATTTCCCATCCGACTGCAGCAATATCTATAGTTTAATTTAACGAGGATCGAGTCCAACATCCAACATCCAGCATCCGCAGGTAGTACGTACAGTAAACGAGTAACATTGTTTGCCACGGCTATAATACGATGTGCGGAAGCGGAAGATATACGCGGAATGATCATCATCACGACGATGACGGTAACTCGTCATTCAGGGTGGCCACAAATACCATGAAATTTTTAAACATGTAAAGATCACGAATGACTTGGAACGTTTTCCACTAAATTTTTGTCAATTTTTGACGTATGAACATAGAAAAACAATCTTTTGTCTGTTTTTTTTTTTATATACTCGATCAAACTTTTGTGTTCATTAATTGATAAAGGCATTTTCTTTATCCAACAGTTTGAATCTTAAAAATCTGAAATCGGATTGCCAATAGATTCTATTCTTGGCACATCAGACTAAAAAAAGATATCTTATCGTAAAAATGTGTACAAGGCATTTTTATGCCTGAAAAATGATATTCAGCGCTTTGGTAATGTTCAGTAATGGTTCAGTAATTCTAATTCGTTCAGAATATCCATGAATTTGATTATAATTGAAACAAAAAGTTGACTTTCAAGTATTGAAATAATCGTTCCATGACAATTCCAGGTTTTCCAGGTCTGTGGCCACCCTGTCATTGTCGAAACTGGATTCTAGGTGAAAAAATAGACCAAAATTGTCCAATCCGCGAAGATGAGGGTCCACTGGTTTTCAAATGGCAGCGTTTCAAAGACGCGGACCAATCGGCAGTGGGGTCAGCAGCGCGCCGCGCGACGGCGTCCCGAAGCTGCGCGACCGTTGACCGAAAACGTTCCAACCATCGTATCTCGAAAACTACAAGACTCTCGACGTTTTGTTTAAGACGAAATCGTCTTGTTTTTTGACAAGGAATAAGAAGGCACGCGCTGCATGAACGTGGCTGACCAGCTGGAGCCGGTTTCTTTGTTTTTTCATCCGCTAAACGTGGCTACATTCAGGTTTTGGATTCAGGTTAGGGAATCGTGCCGAGCTTTTATACGTAGACACTGGGTTCAAATCCCTGCGACAGTGGTGCAACGTGCCAAATGGGTATTAGTGAAAGATTCAGCCGTGTGCAGGAGTGAATAATCGACACACACGATAATAAATTAACAAATATCGGATATTCGGATACTCACGTTTGCGCGAACGGGTGTAAAGCCGTAGCCGCTGCCGCGGCGGCTAACGGATTCGGATTTCTAGCCAAAGCTAGTGCTGCGCCTGCCGGAAATGCGGTTCTCGTGCCAACCCTTCCCCTCTGAATGGCAACTCCTCTCAATGCGGCGGCTGTAACATGAACGTCGCGGTATTCTTACCTTCTGTTTTAATCAAGGCCAAGTCCAACGACCCTTGGAGTCTGGTTCCCGGCTGCGAGCGTCTCCTTCGGCGTTTCGACTCGTTCTTCGCGTTATAAACTCGAATATCGATGATAGAACCTTCGAATAAGGTTCAAAACGGTTCGTCACCGTCCGCCGGTACTTCAGGGGGGGTAGAAACTACCCAGAATGAAGAAGTTCAAAGAAGCGGTTTATCGAAAAACAGCGACAGATTGTCTCGCTGGTGGTCGAGATGGGGAAAACGGAAGCGAAAAATAATCTTCGTCGTACCGGAGCGTCGATTGACCTCCATATCGTCGACCAGCAGCATAACTCGCGAGGACAGTGATCAGAAACCGCTAAAATCATCCATGAGAAGCACGACGTCGTCCCACAGCGGATCTTCCGTGCGATTTAATCTACCGCCAGACAAGAAACGCAACGACGCCGAGAGAATCAGAAGCGCGGATACGACCAGGGTGCAAGTAGGAGGAACGTACGATGATTTCGTCCTCGAAAACGGAACGAGAAGATTATCGAGGAGATTATCGAGAAGAAAATTATGGCGGATAGCGATTTGCCTGGTCTGCGGTATAGCGATTCCGTTTCTCCTTGTCATACCGGTTCTACTGACGTTCGAAAATCTGACATGAGTTCCTCCGGAGTATATCGAGAGAAAGCGGAAACGTCGAGGAATCTAAGTTTCATACCTTGAACTCGATGGTCGGCCACGATGCTTGTCTCTCGTCTATAGATCACACATTGATTCTAAACTAGAATTATCGTGACGTGCAGAATTTGATCGCGCGTTACGCGTCAAAAAGAAGAGTGAGGTATTCTCTTCATGGGGTTGTGAGAGGTGCGAGGATGCGAGTACAAGCAGGCAGCGCATACAAAAATCAAAGTAGAAGAATCAACAAAAATCATGGATCAAGTCCTTTGGGGGGGCTGCAATGGTTGCTCAAATTCAAACACATATCTGGTTGATGAAGGAAAGCCTACGAAGAATTTCGAAGATTATAGGGCTCAGATTAGGGTGTGTGTGAATCAATACAAGGTGTTAATAGCGACAACATCAACATTATCAACAACAACAACAACAAGGCAAAAGAATCTTTCTCTCAGAATTTGTCAATGAAATTCGAGGAGGGGGGGGAGGGTAATGAGTCAAGTACCTCCGTCTCGCCGCGGCCCTTGGTGCCAGGACTAGCGGTGCCGCAGCGGGTGACGGAGTGACTGCCGCCGCCGCCGCAGCCGCAGCCGCCGCCGCCGAAGGAGTCGCCGCGCCCAACCAGCTCCAAGGCATCGCTGGTAACCTGTAGCCTGTCGATAACATTTTTTTTTATTAATTACACAGCTGCATCAATAATCGATTAGCACCCTTCGTCGATCTGATCGATACACAAGGTGACGTATTATCGATAATATTCAGACTAATTTTCATCAAGATTGCAGTTTTCTATTCAGTATACGTCATCGAGTGTATATATAAAGGATCTTTGAATTATTCATTTTCATCGATTTTACCAAGATCGATAGAAATACCTATGGGAAATATTTTCAGTGTCTCGTTTCTCTCTTGTTGAAATTCTAAACACAATTTTTTGTAAGAAAAAAAAATGATATTTTTTTTTTGACAGTTGAATAAAAGGAAAAAACAAAAGTTTCATCTACGTGTCAATTATTGAATATTCTAGAGAAAATAGCTGAGTCTGAAAGTTGAGTTGGCGGAAAAAGATATTTCGAGCTTGAAAGCTTGTAAAAGAAAAAAGAATGACACCGACGAATTTCATCTTCTCTTCTCCTCCTCCTCCTCCTCCTTCTTCTTCTTCAGTCTTCTTCTTTTACTCCAAACTCCCATTTTCTTTTGTATGTGTCGTATATAAAGTCTCTGGAGAGAAACCGTGAGGGATAAAATGGATTCTATTTTTAGAAGGACAAAATCGCAGAAATGGAAAGACCGAGGCGAATCCAGTCGGAAGACAACAAACGCGCGTAGGAGTTTCACCTCCCTTCGAGATAAATGAATTTTTCTTCTCCCACACATCTACATCCAAAATCTTTCCCCAACCGCGCGATTTATCATGACTTTATTGAAACATCGAACATCCTACGTGAAAGGCGAGAAAAATAAACAGAAATAATGTATTCAAAAATTTGTTCGCGTTCGCGGTACGTTCGAATCCGTCACTTTTATATTCCCCGTTCGATTTACCTCGCCCAACCGGATGCCAACGGTAATTAATATGATTGAACCCTCGGAAAGGAGAAGAGGCGAGGGATGAAAGCGCCCAGAGGTACCCAGGGGTACCCGGGGCGAGAAGAGTAGGGATTGCAGGGAGCAGCTGAGTACGAGAGAGCCGGGAGGGTTCTTCGCAACGTTACGATCAATAGACCCGGCCAGCTCTACCCCTGGAGTCTGGACCCGACTCTCCCTGAGCCTGTAGACTCCGGAACGCGCGCGGCTGCAGCAGCAGGCTCTAGAAATTCTCTTCTTTTTCTTTTTCATCCCCCCACCCTTTTTCACGTTTCATTCACATTCTCTGCTATATAGGTATACAGATAATCGAGATAGAAAATCGCGCACGAGCATAATTCTCATACTCAATCAACTTTTCTCGATTCTTGTCGATATTTATTTCTTCCTGTAATTTTTTTTTTTTTTTTTTTGAGGATCAAAATTGAAGGAATTTGGAGGGTTAGAAACGAAAAGATATTATTGGTATATCTGAAAATGATGTGGAATCAGAAGGAAAGAAGAAAAATATATGATATTGCGGTTAGTCGATCATGTAGAAAAAAAAATGGGATTAAAGATCGTTGAAGAAAAGTAAAATAAAATAGTTAGACATATATAGAGATAATAAAAATTGAAAAAAAAAAAAAAAATTGAACAGCGTGTATAAGAATTTCAATCAATATATAAATATATAATATGTAATAAATGCACTAGAACCACATTCGCACAACCCACAAGTAAAGCGACAATTAATAATAGTATAATTATGTATATATGGAGAATATATAATAATTAGGTGTTTGTGAAGATACAAAAGAACGAAAACAAAAATGAATTTTCTATACGAACAAATTTGCAAACTCGCTAAAAAAAAAGAACAAACCACTATTCATGTACGTACGTTATTAA
The DNA here is from genome assembly GCA_018420115.1 of Euura saliciscinereae. Lineage (NCBI taxonomy): Eukaryota > Metazoa > Arthropoda > Insecta > Hymenoptera > Tenthredinidae > Euura > Euura saliciscinereae. The sequence goes on from JAFFZH010013527.1 coordinate 8,953, forward strand.
TAAAATAACGATCGCATCAGCGAATGTTCAATACACAGATATAAAGGAGTTGTATGAAATATGTGTATGCTGCACCTATGTAGTTCCAGTGCTGATAAATTTTCTTTTTTTCTTTCCGTCTACTTTATATTACTAATTATTGAGAGCAAGGTGTTCCAAAGTTTCAACGTATTACATTTAGTCAACTAATTAAACACACCGTGCTACGATCATCATGAATAATTATATTCATATAATCGTCACAAATGGAACGAAACAAAAAAAAAAAAAAACTTAACGAATCGATGAAATGATTCTAGAAAGAAGATACGATCGATGCTGTATCGTGTATGTACATAGACTTATACATACGCGTCGAAGGTAGGTACAGGTATAGGACATATAGGGTATATGCTATATATATATTTGTTTTTGTTTTTTTTTTCTGATTCATATTACGTATAGTAATATAAGTGAATAATTATATCACAGGTGAATCTCATATGAAGTCAGGTCAAGCCAAGGCCACGACATGAGACGTGCAAATTAAAAAAGGTAATAATAATAAATATATTAAAAAAGCAATTAAAAAATTCTCTCCCAAAACCGCTCCAACCACAACCAAGCACAACCACAGGCAGGTACAGGCCTTTCGTTTTCGTTTCTCTTTTTTTTTTTCATCTCTCATATCAAATCACTTTTTTTTATATATCGTATTCAAGGCCAATTTTGTAAACGAGTCAAGTGGGGGGGTGTGTGGGGGTGGGTTTTACACATTACCGTGATTATTGATTACTAGTGTGTCTGTACGTGTGTGTTATAAAAGGAATAGAATTGTGAGGAAAAAATCATTGATTAATCAATCATGAATATTGAAAACAATGAACTTATATGTATACATATGTATATTTCAATTACGAATCAACGATCTGGGGATATAATTAGATCAATAAATCGATCGATCGATATTTGAAATTGAATGAATAATCGCGCTGCAGTGAATCGTTGATTGAATTATTCCAAATCGAATAAATTAATCGGGTAATCGGATGAAAGTTAATCACTAGAATTACAATGCGGTTAATACTGCCTACACACATGAGGAAAATTTATATATATGTAATTTTCAATGATAAATTTTACTGCTTAGAGAATCTAGAAAGAGAATTCCGTTAGTTTTGTTATCCAATAAATGAAGACTGATTAAAAATTTGAAAAAAAAAAAAGAAATATCAATACTTCGAGATCGATCATTTGATGAATGTAATTCGGGAATATAGCCTATGGGTATATATGCACATGTATGATACGTGTGAAGAAACGTAGATAAATGAAAGAAAAAAAAAACCGTAATGATAATAATACCTCATGCTTTACCACTGGATAGAATATACAGGGCTTATGGTATAGCTTCTACTCGCAAGAATAATCAATTGTAACAATATCATTATCAATCAACGAAAGCTAGTAATCATAATATAATATTATATGGGCCAATCGATGGATGATTAATGAAAATTATATAAATTCTATGTATTGATTAATTATATTTAATATTCGCGTGTGTAAAAATTGCTTAATTATACTAATTTTTCATATCACGTTTTTATCATTCTATATAAATACATGTATATTGCGAGGGGAAGAAAAATTCAGCAACTGCAAGCGCATTCAAAAATGATATGTATACATATATATATACCTACGTATTATTACCATTTTTTTTTTATCTCTTTCTCTGTCTTCTAAATCTGAATCGCGATTATTTTATCAATTTGTGTATCAGATGTGTTTGTGTGATATATACGGTGCTTTTTTTTTGTTCAAATTATACACTGTGACACAGAGCTATCTATGTACATGTAAAAAAAAATATAATTTGGTGCATTTGATGATAATGAATAAAAAAAGAAGTATAATCGAATTCTAATCAACGTTTGAAAGTGATCAATGATATAATAAACGTTCTATTGATTTCCTCGTATCTCCAAAATACATTGGATTATATAATCTATCATAGTATATGTATAATAACGAGCAATCAATACATCGCATGCAAATTTTCATTTATACATAGATATACTATATCTATATAGTATAGTTAAATACATACATATATATATATATGTATATATATTCCAGCATTGATATAAGATCCCAATTTCTATACGTGTGTGTGTGTGTTTTTGTGTATCATTCAGGTAATATTAGATAAGCGAATATTTTACACAAAGTATAAAAATTTGAAGAAACAGAAAGAAAAATTTTTTGCTATATTGAGGCAATGACGTTTCGTTTAGAGAAAAAAAATCGTGCAAATTAACGTACCTAGATATACTAGATTAATTTATATAATTAAACTATATATTTCCCTGTGACCTATTATATATGTATATAAATTATAATTATTACCGAGCTCAAAGAGTTGATTAAAAAAAAAAAGCAGCCTGTTATGTAGAATAGGATTATGATGTTACATACACAAGAGAGAAAAAAAAAAAACTATTCAACTAAACTAATGAGAAAAAAAAGAACTACCGTTTTTTTTTTATATTCTATGTGTGAACGTAAAGATATGTGCGTGTGTGAAAAGATTTT
>JAFFZH010013530.1:0-19318 GCA_018420115.1 Euura saliciscinereae
TTTTTTGGAAGGCAGACTTTTTGTGGAAGACGAATTTCGGTTGGTAGATTTTTTGGAAGGCAGACTTTTTGTGGTAGACGAATTTCGGTTGGTAGATTTTTTGGGAGGCAGACTTTTTGTGGAAGACGAATTTCGGTTGGTAGGTTTTTTGGAAGGCAGACTTTTTGTGGAAGACGAATTTCTGTTGGTAGGTTTTTTGGGAGGAAGACTTTTTGTGGAAGGCAAATTTTTTGTTGGTAGGTTTTTTTGAAGGAAGACGTCTTGTGGAATACGGATTTTTATTGGAAGGTATTTTAGGTGAAAGACTTTTTGATGGTAGTTTTTTTTGTGGAGACCACATTAATGTACTTGGCGAGGGTTTTTGCACCGAAGGTGCTTTTTGGGGGGATATCACTACTTTTTGTAAAATTTTGCCTGACTATCTAATAATTGTGCTCGCTCGCTACGCTCGCTCGATTGGATCTTTGTAGATCCTCGCTCGCTACGCTCGCTCGGTTATCAGTATTTTTCAGACTGATTATTTCTATGAGTATGTAATTGCGTGGATGGTGAAAAATCTTGAATTGTCTGATAGAAGTCGCTAGATATCGTCGAAAATGTTAGAAGCAACTCTTACTGAATCGTAGAAATTTGTTCGTTCAAATCATTTACAGTGAATATCCGCAACGTCTAACCCTGCGTGCAGCCCTCCTCCTTTTTCATCCGGGCTTGGGACCGGCAATGGCGGAGTTACTTGCACGCAGGGTTATAGTTGCTGCTCGTTATCAAGAGTTTCATAACCTTATTGTAGCATTCGAATTTCTAATATTAATATCTATAACATTTATTAGGTGTATTTTGTTTGATGCAATTAGGTCAGCTGCAGAAAAATTATGTATGCGTCCTCCGCATTTGTTATCCAAGAGCGCTTTTCAACTCTATAATCATCGACGTGTTGCCAGGTGGAAGTTCCATCTCGTAGCATGCAAGTATAATGACCTTTATCAGGATCCTGCTCTCCATGGTGGAATATTACGCTACTGACCTTGTATCGCCTCGAGCAGATCAAGAGTCTATCCGTAGGAACTGCTTTTATTTTGAAATTCGTTATTTTCTCAATTTTCCCATTCTGTACGGAATGCAACATGAGCTGTACGATTAAACAGCTGCTTGCCGATGATATATTACTGTTCCTTACTATATTTTTCGACCCGCAATTTTGGCAAGAGGAATTTTCAACTCTCTTCTGAAGCGTAGAAAAATTATGTTCGACTATTTCAGTCAAAGTTTGAGTTTTCTTACCTGGTGGGGGTAAAGCGAGTAACAGAATGTACCCGTCTTCGGTCGTCTCGTTTTTGGACCCACAGTCAGCACAACGTCTTATAGAGGCTACCTCGTGTTTGACCACATTCTTCAAGTCCTCATATTTCCAAAGTAGGCTGGTTAGAAATTCTGGCACATCCTGCTGTTTGTTTAGAGTGAATTCTTTACCGGCATGCTTCCGAGCATGGAAAACATTCCCAGGTGATGGCGAATTCATATAATTATCAATCAGAATTTTCAAGACAACGTCATTTGGTTGATTTAACAAACACTTTCTAATTGGCATACAGTGAAATAGACACTGTATTGTAGCGCTGGCGTAACAAGAAACACCGTCTGGGTTCTGCAAACCTTTTACCTGCCACGTGCCACTGGATGTGTTTTGTTCAACAGGTTCCTGACATGCAGAAACATTTTTTGACACAGACCACTGGCGGTCTTGTACTTTTCGTGGCCGTATCCCTGGAACATCCATTTCCATGAGATCAGGTCGATATTGTTTCCTCAACCGATTGTACTCCAAAATAGCGGAATTATCTGCTAATACCGCATGCGGATCGTAATTGATCAAGTGGAGTCCTTCTAACGAAGTTACTCGTGATAGTGCAACGTACACTTGTCCGCTAGCAAATATAGAATTGCCCGCATCGATCACAGCATTCTTGAGGCTGAGACCCTGGCTTTTATGGATTGTAATCCCATAGCTGAGACAAATTGGAAACTGCCTTCGAATAACGAAAGCCCCTTCCATTGCCTCAAACTTCACGTCGACGCGCTCTATAACGTGTTCTACGCCGGTCGCTAAGACTACCCGTACTGCTTCCACATCACTCGTATCGATAGCTCGTGATACTGACGTAATTTTACCAATGGTGCCATTCACTAGACCTAGGGTAACATCAATGTTCCGTCTTATCATGACTTTAGCACCAATTTTAACAGTGATCAATTTAGCAAGACCCGCAGTCCGAGAAGAATCCTCATCCTCCATGTCCAAAATTTTGTGCACCTTCTTTTTCACAGATGGGGGACAGTCAACTGTATCATAAGCCATCAGTTGTATCTCTTCGCTTCGTATCTCAGCCAACATAGCTTCATTGAGAACTTCACACATCCGACAAGTGGGAAGCAAACAAACTGTGTCATTTCGTAAATTGTTGATGAAATCACATAGTTCATGTACCCTTTCACCGAAAGTTGAAGTCTTAAAATTTCTAAAGCGAATTTTCCTTGCATCTAAGATCTTCGTATCCGAATCAGTAACAACTCCATGCCGTATTCTTGATAGTATCTCACGATAGGACTGATCATCTTTTTGTCTCATGTTAATCGTTAATTCATCGTAACTGAATAATTCACGCCACAAACCAACACTTCCCATTGAGCCGAGAAGCTTGTTCGAAACCGCGCTTGATAGTTTCTTGAACGCAGGTTCTTCGCGAACAGGTGGAAGTTGTAACAAATCGCCAAACAGAAGAATATGTTTTTTACCAAACCAACCGTCTTCGCCATCGGTGGTATCAAATATTTCACTTAATCGAAGATGTATGTACATGAGCGTCACATTCGAAATCATGGAGACCTCGTCGATGATGATGAGCAGAACATTTCTAAGCTGCTCTCGAATTACTTTCAAAGCTGCATCAGAGAGTTGTTTGTATTTAGGAGTACCCCCGTGTTCAACAGGCAGTTGAAACAACCTATGAATAGTCAGACCGTTGACATTGAATGCTGCTATTCCGGTCGGCGCTGTCACGGCGGTGTCTTTACCAGTATGTCGTTTAATCCACCATACAAGGGCTTCGATAAGATGGCTTTTGCCAGTTCCGCCCTCTCCACTGACGTAGTGTCGGAGAATTCTATCGTTCGAACATATTGCACCCGTAGTGGTGTCAAATACTCGTTTTTGATCGAGATTCAAATCTGATATTAATTGGGAACCGTTCACCGTCTCCATCTTTTCGAGACGCGCTTGAAACTCCTTCATCGCACCTTCTGCTTCGATCGGTACACAATCTAGTGGTACCGCGTCCGAGGTATCGCTCTGTTGGGATTGAGCTGCTTCTTCCATACGTTTCTCGATAAGCTCTTTCATATGCTCAATACCTTTTTGTATTTCCGTTACACGTTCGTGATACTTCAACGCTTCTTCGAGATCCAGTTGGACTGATTCGAATGCTTCTGCGTACGTATCACATCCATTTCGCAGCTCGTCTGTATCTCTCCATGGTTGGAAGAGTAACAACAGCGCAAAATAATAGCGTTCAGGCTGATTCATTACATTATTTTTATAATGGTTGATGAGGCAGCCACGTTTCCTCTTTTTCAGGAATAACGATTTTCCCATTTTATAATATTGAATGTCTTGCGCTTTAGGTTCGACTTTTATAGTTACTTCGTACCATTTGACGAAGTCATACAGGTTGGTTGATTCCAATTCCGCCGGACGAGCTGGATAATGTGTGTCAACCACTGAATCGCAGTGTATGTCATGTAACCGTACTTTTTCTAGCCTGGGGAAATTTAGATGTTATAACTAGAAATAAGTAAGTTCAAAAAGGCGAATAAATTCACACCAAACGCGAGTAACCTCAAAATCTCTGAAACGTCTCGAAATATCTAATCGGATGGGCGCCAGGCACTCCTTAGTGCCAACCAAAAATTAGTTAGTCAATAATCTCAACTTCTATACTTGACCTTTCTCTCAATCTTCAATTCTTACGAGAAGGCAAATAATTATCAACTCAAAAACGCAAAAGTTGGCTAAGCTCAGTAGAGAGGGGAACGTGGGGGCGACAAGAATTACACACACTTATTAACCAATTTATAAACAATGGAAAACATAAAATTTATTCAAAACTTGTATCGAAAAACTATTCAGAACAAAATAACAAACCAAATATCTTCACACTCAATACCACTATTATTTGAACAAATCCAATTTGTCTGACACACAAAAAGAAAAGTAATCTCGAATTTAGAAACACCAAACATTAATAACCTTATTCGGATACTCTAATCTAGCTAGAAAATCATAGGAACCTCAAACTCCGGAACTGATATTAGAATCAACTAAATTTGAAACTAGAAACCCAAAATTTTGAAACCAATAAACCAAAACCACAATCGACGAAACTGGATAGACAGAAATACGGTTAGCGTGATATTACCAAATATTTAACATTCCATATTTAAACTTAAACTAACTCAAAGGCCAATTAAAGAAAAATAATTATAGATAATTTTCCACAGACACAACATACAACATTCACACAGGTGCACATAAATGTTATAACGGTTAGCAGGAAATTATTATGATTAACAATAAAATATTAATGAACAAGAAGAAACACGAATTTCGAATTTGACATGAATCTCAAAACTAGAATACGATATCTCGGCGATAAGCGTGCTCGTAGGCTTTAAGTTAGAACATGCAAATTAACACTGCTCGGTGGAAAACGAACTTATAGAAAACAAAAATAAAAAATAGAAATTACAACATCAAATTAACTATTGATGAGCAAAAGAAACGCCAAGTTCGAATTTGACATGAATCTCAGAACTAGAATACGATATCTCAGCGATAAGCGTGCTCGTAGGCTCGGAGTTATGACATGCAAATTAACACTGTACGTTATTGGAAAAAGAAAAGTTATAGAACATAAAATTCGAGGAACTCAAAGAAACGCGAATTTGGAATTTGACATGAATCTCAGAACTAGAGTACGATATCTCGGCGATAAGCGTGCTCGTAGGCTCTAAGTTAGAACATGCAAATTAAAACACAAATAATACTAAAATGCCAAGACTCCGTGGTACAAAATGGCATGAAATAATACAAGATTAATCTCCAATCAAAATTAGGCAACCCTATTAGTGCTTTAAGCACCGGTTACTTTTTGGGGGAGATTAAAGACGATAGTGGGTTCTAGCCCGGCCGCGGCGTGAACCCCAAACACAACTTCTGAGATCTTTCGCAAATACGGGAAATATCGTATCCTTTCAAAAAGTATTTAACCACTAAATTAAATAGTTCTGAACGTCTTGTCCATTTCAACGAAGCTATTGTTCAGAACAAAGGAATTCCCCATCAATCACAAAGATTCAGAAACGAAACTAGAAATCTCGCAGTCAACCAGAGTAACGCAGCAGCATATCGCGTATTAATTCTCATACGGTTAGTCGCGAAGAAATCGTACAACTAGAATTCGCACAAATAGCAATTCACGTATCTCTCAACGTGCATAACCAAGATTGCTACCTGCACCGAATTCGTACACTAGAATTTCCCTACGGTTGACGAGGAAACGCGTCTTTCAGCGAATACACTCACAGGACGCCGACCGTATGGAAACTCCTAAACTAGAATTCTCACAATCTACTAGAAAACGCGTGTCCCTAACGTGAAATCTGGATGAGTGACTGCGTAGAATTCGTACGGTTATTTCTCTCGAAATTCGCAATAACAAATAAAATAAAATAAAATAAAACAAGGAGTAATCTTAATCTCGACAACGCCGAGAATTTTTCCTAAGACCCTCAAACTTAAAAATTACAAACAAAAAGATTCGTTAGCAAAGTTCGTTCCCAACAATTAATATTCATCAAAGAATTTGAAATAAGAAAGTATTAGCTCTGCGCTAAATCACGAAGTCCAGCAAGTTTCAGATCGGAAGAAATAGACCCCAACGGCCTACCTATGCTATTACGCCAGAAACTCAAGGCGTCGAGATAATGGAAATTTACCCGATCTAAAGCTTTGAGGGAGTCGTGATGGACAGAAGCTTACCTTAAAGATGCTAAAACAGCGTCTCGAAAACCCTCCACACTTAAGGAAAAATTTGAAACTAATATAACGACTCTAAATTTTCTAAGTCTCAAATTCAAATACAAAATCGCAACGGGACTGGCGTGAAGAAGTCCGGGACACCCAATGGAGCAGTTGAAGACGGAGGCCGTGGACGCAGCAGGACGAGAAGTGATGTTGGACGATTCGGCACCAATAAGGAAAACTCGGTGGGCGGAGTCTTCGAGACGAGGGGGCTGGATCTTTGCAGAATTCTCAAAACACTTGACTTAATGTTCTGATTATGAATTCCGAGCGGAACTGCGTCGAAAAACACCTTCAGCTAGGAAATTCGATACCAGGGCTGCGATTAATTCAAAAGATAAGCTTTGGCGGCATCGCGTGCAGCGAGTTCAAATACGCCGCGCTTTTACGACGGGACAACAGCTGACAGCTGCTGCAAAGTTCCCAGCGATGAGACGGTGGTTGCCGCCAGACAGGCGCGCTGAAGGCCATGCGGCTTACGCGTGGATTTAGCCTTGGCGTATCCACTGGATGATGTAGCTTGACCTCTCAGGTGGGACAAAAGCTTGACAGGCGCCCACAATAAACCCTAGGAACTCCAAACAGGTGTCTCGCGCTCCTTCCTAGTGACTTTCCTCTCAGGTGTACGGGAGAACCAGTCAAATATTCGAGCCACTTTCCCCTCGCCGCGGTGTTGCTAAGCCCGGCGTGAAGGTTTCTGCATCACGACTGTTCCGAAAACATTGACCCAAAAATTCCCCGATGTCGAATTGGTAGCAAAACCGACCCTTGTAGATCTTCTCAGGCTCCGGAACGTAGACATGACATATGACAAAACAAACAACAACAAAAATTAAAAAGACATTCTTAAAAGCTACATATAACCATAATTTTTGGAAACGAACATTTGCGACTCCTCGTCCTGTTTTCCTGCGTCCACGGCCAGAAAAACGGAAAAATAGTGAAATAACGGGTGGAGGCGTTGGTCTTGTAACAGGCTAGAAATTTGCCGTGTTACAGTCAGTAGAATCTGCATCAAGGGCTCCAATTTCTTGCCTACTTTTGACTTTTCGGTTTCTGATTATATTCACATCTATCCACTTGATGGTGATTTGTGGATCTGTACCGTGCAACGCAATTCCTAACAGAGTATCAGCGGCTTCCAGTGCTCCACATTCTCTGTGATTCAGCATACGTTGAGCGAAACTCCACAAACGACTGCATAACGATTTTGTCGAATTTATCTGTGCTGCAATGTCTTTGTCCGTGTTACTTTTTTCACATGTGGACATGTACTTTGTAATATACCACATGAGTACAGCTGTGAGCTCGCCAATGAACTGGATATCCATGTTACCTTCCCAAGCATCGAGAATCGTTGGATTATAATCATTGATATCGACCTCATTCTGATTTCGAGGTAGATCGTACAGCCTATCTCTGGATTTGAGGTTCCGCCTACCGGCGATTGAAACAGCTACGTCTCTGATGACGATATTATCCGTGACGAGACGAGAAAACCCAAACCGACATACTCGGGATGAACCGCCGTCTTTCTTTTGCTTGGTCCGCAAACAATATGAATTGTGTTTGTGCCGCTGATGCGTGTTCACTTTACGATACAAGTCAGGCGAAGCATGTTTCGGTGGCATTCTGCAAGTTACATATTTCAGAATGAAACTTGCGATTTCTTCATTCGAGGACTTTCCGATAATAGGAGCGTCTTTGATCCAAATCAATAGATGGAAATGCTGCGTTCCCCTACCTTGATACTCACGTCTCCAGAAATAATGAGTCACCCCTCCGATAGGGTTATCGGGAGAGCATATGAAATCCAGCATAGCGTGGAACTTATTGTCAATAAATCTGGAAGCAGACACTGTATCTGCCGCGATCAATTGACTCGGAGACATGTTTGCAGCAGCAGGGCCACCCACTTCACGAAGGTATTCCGTCATATCGGACCATAACCATTCGGCCGGACTCAGGGTGAGAAACCATGTTGCCGGACCGTAATGATGTATCATACATGACACATCATTTCTTGGCCGGCTCCAATATTGCTCTGTGTTGCGCAGCCTGGAAAATATTGCATTCAAATTCCCTTCTAATTCTTCTCTCGAGAGTTTTTCTAGGTAACTCGCTGCGGTGAACCGTTCGCTTGGATTGGTGATGTTGAGTTTGTAATATATCCCACTACTTAACTGCCGAATATTGGCATCATTCAGTAAATAAAAGAGGTATTGCTGATCTAGCCGGTATTGTGGATGCTTTGACATGAGTTTAGCTTTTATAAATTCGGCATGTGTCAGGCGTGTCGACCTATCTTCGTTTTGTCCATTACGACCATACGGATACAAATGCGGAAAACACAGCAGATCTAGACTTTTATAACGGTTATCTAACGGCACGTCGTTGATTTTCAACATTTGATAAAGATCTGTTACAGTTTGATTAGGCCTCTTTTCGTACATCGGATGGATGGTGAATTGTTCGTAGAATTCGTCTGATTGCGAAACTTGCGTCAATAACGCTGGACGCTTGTTTGCATTAGTCTCATCCCGAATTTTACCGTGCTCTAAGATTTCGTCTTTGTTAGTTTCAGGTTCAACAGTTACTGTATCCGTTTTATTAAGACATTTGACTTCCTGCAAATTATCATCTTCGTTTTCTTCGTTTCCAACATCTTCATCATCTACTTGATATTCGATATCTTTTATATCAGCCAGTAAGGCTTCAACCGACTCTGGCAACATAATTTCAGAATAGTGTGGATTGTTCGTTTTGAGCCATATTAATGCCTCCCAAACCTATTTATATCGACCAATTGCTCCCACACTAATTTAGCTTTTGTTGGAATACCCCGAACTAATATATGCAGCTCATGGTCAAGATTAATAGGATCCGTCGGAGGGCAAATTTTCAGTAATGTTTCCTCTATAGGTAGTGGCAAATGAAATGTCCGGCCTTTGACTTTTTCTACCATCTCTCTATGGGGCAGGTTTTTTTTGGCCACGGTTTGACATTTCTGAACAGTTTGGAATGCTCTAGCTCTTTGCACAAGAATTCGCCCGTAATCGTTCAGCGATTGTATAGCTTCGGGTACGGATGCGGTAATGAGTTGATTCAAAATGCACTTAGGTGGCATAATGTTTTGACGAAGTTTTGGCAGACAATAGTTGCAAACATATTCGACAGCATTACCTTCGGCTTCGACGTGATCCATCAAATCTGTCCAGATTTTTGTCGTTATTGGATTTCTGAATTTTTCGACATTTGTTATTTCTCTTTTAAAACAAAGTTTTTCGCAGGATACGCAAACCAAACGGGGAATGTCTGTAGATCGTTTCGTCAAAGCAGCGAATGCCCTTTTATACTCATTCCTGATTTCTATTTCGTTCAACTCAATGTCATATGCGATATTACCATCGAGCTTATTAGAATTTTGCTGGGCTGTTTTTGAAATTTCTTGCAGTTTTGCGAGATCACCGTCGTTTAAGGCCTTGTCGATGACGGAAATTTTCAACCAACCATTTATCAATTTATATACCTGCCTCTGTATGTACCGAACTGTTGGGAAATGTGCAGATAAAATTCGAGCAGGTAGGAAAATTGATTTGCAGGAGGCGTTGCTCATGTAACAAATTTGCGAATGACCTAGCTTGTCACTTGCATGTTTTGCTGTACACTCTAGCCTACCTATAAATAATTTATGTATATTTTTCAATGTGCACGTGGACAGGATTCTCAGAAACTCAACGTATTTCTCCAGTAACGTTATGTCTTTGGTTTGGCACATTTGGTCGCAAGGCCAACTATTTTTGCGGTTTCTGTTACCTCTTTTATTCGGATTTTCGAGCAAGGGCAAAATATTCACAGCCTGTCCGGTTGAATTTATAATAATCGGATCATGAAATGCGACGTGCTGATACGTACTTTCCACGAAGTATGATTCAGCGGAGGAAATGTGTTTCGAGGAACCACAAAGAACACCTAATTTTTCTTCGATTTTATTGTTAGAGCATTTGGCAGCCTTAGTTAGACAAATGTCTGCTTTTCCCCTCACAATGTGTAAGGATTTCTTCATCAAGCTTATTTTCAAATCTCTATCACGGACGCACCATTTGATAATTGACTCAGCTGTCATGCGTCTAGCGATTTCCGATGTCTCGGTAATCATCGGTATGATCTTGGTAATATATTTTTCCTTGGACTGTAATAATCCTATAGTATTCGTACTGCGGATACGTTGATACTTGGCGATAATCTTATTAGCGGTATTTCTTTTGTGCGTTGCCATCACGTAGACTTTATTTTCCCTGCGATATTGTTGACGTCTCTGATCACGAATATAGGCACGGTTTGATGAATAACTGATACGCTTTAAACCTCGCTGCTTGTCAGCATCCAAACGATAAACCTCACGCCGCCTTTTTCGCCGCTCTTCAGCATTTGAGTGATAACGCTTTCGCATGTTACTTCGCTGCTCTTCACCTTTCAAATGATAACTGCGGCGTTTTTGTGCTCGCCGCATTTCCGCATTTGAGTGATAACGCTTACGCATGTTGCTTCGCTGCTCTTCGCCTTTCAAATGATAGCTGCAGCGTTTTCGTGCTCGCCGCATTTCAGCATTTGCATGATTCTCGGCGTTAGAAAGGTCATTATCGCGGTTCTTTATCCATTTCATTTCCGTATTGCATTGATTCAGCGTTATTCCAGATGGATTATATAGACAATCATCCGATTCTGTATTACGCGTCGTTACTAGATTTGCATCCGTAATCGGGATTCGCGTCATCTCTTGGTGAAACTGCTCTGAAATGCTGATAGCAGATGTGACATATTTCTGAGACTTTTTATCTATTTGAGTTTGCAAAATTGGTGGTTTCTCCTCAGATCCCGTACTACATATGACTGTTTTTTCTGCATTAGCATTCTCTCTGTAACTCAATTCTTGTAATACGCCTGTACAATTTTCGTCAGATGATGCGTGTTGAACTTTTGCATTTATTGTACGCGCAATTATTCCAGCCTGTTGTGTTACAGGCACAGAGCTTGGTTTTGTTTTTCCGAACTGCTGCGAATTTACGTGCTCCGCGGTTCCAGAAGAGTCTTGATGCTTACGTTTGAAAGTCTTTTTTTTTCTTACTGTGCGCTGTGTCGTATACACGTGAGGGAATTCTTCGATGACGTTATCATCGAACATCTTCGATAAATGTGTACGCATACGAGAAACGTCATATGTTATCTTATCTGGCCTGAAACCATTTATAATCGAAGTAGCAAAGGTTATAGCGAATACCCCACAGTCGGTGTAGTTGGGTTGATGTTGGACCGTTGGAAACTTTATGGGCTTGCTGTCAAACTGGTAAAAGGGAAACAGTTTTCGCAAAAATTGCTCGTGCATTTTGTGGAGCCTCTTCGAATTGAACGAATCGTATATAAATATCGATTTCGTATCAAAATAAGCGCATACCCAGTGCTTTTCATCACTATGTAGTAGTTGAATGTGCTCGACATTAGGAGGAACTGGTTCGATCCCAATAAACACAGGTGGTGTAAAAATGGTGTAGATGTCCGGTGAAATCACGTGTAATCCTCGTATACACGTGTATTACACGTGATTTCACCGGACACCTACACCATTTTTACACCACTGTGTTTATTGGGATTGTTCTTGGCATTTGTATGCGCCACGTTTCGCGGGGGGAATATTTACCTTTCGTGTGAGTTCTTACGAGGTACGCAAATTGACTCATGTGCAGATCAGTCAACCACTCGCCGTGTATAATTTCACCTTTTGATTTCTCGTTCAAAATTGGACAAGCATGACGCCTCTCTCGCCGGCGTAATTCTTTATCGTTTGCTATAATGTCAGTGACATCACCAGTTTGTCTTTGAAACGGGCGATCAGTGGCGGGATTATTCAATGGATTGTCCTGCGTGCAGAGTTGCGGCGCGTCAATGACAACCCTTTTAGGCTGTCGGACAATTCCAGCCCATGTTCTTGCGCCAGTTTGAGGCGAGTGTTTGCGCTGGGTAGTATCACGAGGCATTTTTTTATCATGAAAAGCGATATTTTGCTCTGGAACAGGTGTGTGGATTCCAGTGATACATGGGAAGTTTTCTATCTTATTGTTTTCAAATATCTTTAAAAGATGTTTTCGCAATAACGAAGTGTCATAGACGATGTCGTTCGGTTTCTGCCCATTCATCAGTGAGATCGCGAAGGCGATTGCGAATACTCCACAGTCAGTAGAGTTGAGCTGATGCTGAACTGTAGGGGACTGTACGGGATTCCTGGCGAAGTCGTAGAACGGGTACAATCGTTTCAAATACGTTTCATGCTCTTCGCAAAGTGCTTTTTTATTCAGCGAATCGTATACGTAGATTGACTCTGTATCAAAGTAAGCGCACACCCAGTGCTCATCACCTTTCGTCTTAATTCCGTTGAGTAGACAGCCACCCACATCGTCTTGTTTATAACCACCGCTTTGCAGTATTTGAATGTCCTTGACGGTTGGTAAAACGGATACGATTGTATCTGGCAAATATCTTTTCCACGCTTCTTGGAGCGCATAATTATAGGTGGGCGGTTTCACAAGTTGGGCAAAGTGATGCATGTGCTCATCCCCGAGCCACTCACCAGATGTGATATCCTTGACAAATTTTTCCGGTAAAGAATTGGTAGAATAGAATAGAATTTATTTTCCATGGGGCGAGGCCCCCTAGGATTAATACATCGAACACATACAAATCGGTATAATCAAGATAAATAACATAATAATGTACTTAATATAAAGGTAACATGAACAAAAAGAAAAAATAAGAAAGATAAAGTATCGGAGATAAAGGTCAGATACGTGCCAAGTCCTAATACATAACTATTACTATATATAAACAAGAAACAAAAGTATTCAAAATATACTTATATATCAAACATACAAAAAATATATAGATATACATATTTTCATTAAATAAGCAAATCAAGAGCTCTGCGCTCGAGGGAGAGCAGGTAGGCGTACAGCCGCGTGCGAAAGACAGGTAAGGACTGCGCGGACAAGACCACTTCGGGTAGCGAATTCCATAAGTAGGTAGCAGCAACAGTAAACGACCTCTGATAAGTGGATGTGCGACAGGAGGGGATATGAAGCAAATATCTGTTATCAGAAGTTCTCGTCACGCGGCTAGACACCCCCCTCACCCTATGAAATAGCACTGCAAGGTAAGCAGGATGACCGGTAGTGAGCAAGCAGTATAGTAAACATCCAATGAGATAGAGGCGACGACTTTTTAGGGTGAGCCAATTTAGACCTAACCGGTGAGGGGTTATATGTGCATCTCGGCGCACCCCCACTACGAAACGCACGCAGGCGTTTTGGAGACGCTGGAGCTTAAGGTCTAGGGTGCCAGGTAAGTCGCTATAGACGGCAGCACAGTAGTCGAAGTGTGGAAAAACTAAGGCCGTAATAAGCCATTTACGAAGGGACGGCGTAAATAAACTCCTATTCATTTTCAGTTGATGCAATACCATGCTCACCCTGCTCGAAATGCAGGTTACGTGCTCATGCCATGACAGCCTTGAATTTATGGTAATACCAAGATTACGAGCACACTCTACGTAAGGAATTACACATCCATCAAGCGTGATCGGCGGTAGGGCCGATAGATCAATCCTATTTACAAGCCTGGCAGTACCAATAACGAGAGCCTTGGTCTTATTTGAGTTTAGTACCAGTGAGTTTCTTTCAGCCCAGTTCGCAACCGCCCTGACATCTTCGATAATACGGTGAATGGCATCACTCAGAGCCGCGGGAGGACAGGATAGGTAAATTTGCAGATCATCAGCATAGAATAAGTGTTTCGTATGGGTTAACGACAGTGGGAGATCATTAACAAAAATGGTGAATAGCAGAGGGCCAAGCGCAGAACCCTGAGGTACTCCCGATGACACGGGGCCCCAAGCTGATAAGGAACCATCGGGCCCACGGACGGCTTGCTGCCGATCACTAAGATAGGAGCGAAACCAATTTCGGACCGAGGCCGAGCACCCAATAGACCCTAGTTTATGCAGCAGAAGATCGTGACGCACCATATCAAATGCTTTAGAAAAATCAAACAAAATGACAATAGTGAGCATACCGTTGTCAGAAGCAAGACGAATGTCATCCGTAAGTTTGATAAGAGCAGTTTGAGTACTGTAGTTCTTGCGGAAGCCAGATTGGAATTGATCGCGGAGGTTCTTACTCTCAAGGAAGTCGGTCAGCTGGCTATGAACAATTTATTCTTTCAATTATTTTACTTACGGTACACAAGATGGATATCGGTCGAAAATCGCTAGGTGCCACTGGGTGCTTTACCTTACTAACCGGGCATATCACTGCCTTTTTCCAGAGCGAAGGAAAAACCGAGTGAGTAAGTGAGAAATTGAATAGTTCTAATAAACAAACAAAAATCACAGGCATAGCCAAACGCAGGACACTCGGGGGGATTTCATCGGTAGTAGTGATTGGATTCTGCATTATGAGGTATGAATATCGAACGTTCAATTCGTCGAGTGTTTAAAGTCTTCTATCGAAATCAAATCAAAGATTGATAATCAAAGATTGATTTGCTCGGCGCAAAGCTGCACGTATGTATCGGCGCGAAGCTGCACGTATGTATCGGCGCGAAGCTGCTTTGTTTCCACTGAGTTGAGTCAACGTGGGAAACTTTCTTTGCAATAGAAGACGACGTAGCGTAACTTAACCTAACTTAACCTACCCTAACGTAACCTAGCTTAAGTGAACTAATTGAAACAATTGGTTTATTTTTTATTGTTATTATTTTTGAACAAGACAATCTATTAACTCTACGTGATTATTATTATTTTTGGATAAGACAATCTAACCTCTACCTGATCGAGTAGACTTAAAATAACCCCTACTTAACCTGTATCTCCTTCCTTTCTTCTTTCTTCTGTCTTCTTTCTGATTATTTCTTATTTCTTCTTTGCTCTTTCTCCTTTCTCCTCTCTCCTTTGTTCTTTTTTCTTTCTTCTTTTCTTGATTCGCTGCTACTGACCTAGACAATCTAACCTCTACGTGATCGAGTGGACTTGATCACTCCTACTTAACTTGAGAACCTGTATTTCCTTCCTCTCTTCTTTCTCCTGTCTTTGTTCTTCTTTCTTCTTTTTTCTTTTTCGTTTCCTCTTCCTTATTTTCTTGGTTCGCTCTAACTGATCTGGATGCCGCTGACCTAAACATGGAACTATGGAAAATAATAATGGAAGTCGCTGTTCTTTTCGCCACCGTAGACAACCACCTCCGCGCTATTCTGTGTTAGCGGCGAAATGATGAACTTTCATAAAATGAAACTTGTGTGGACAATAGCGACATCTTCCATGAGTTCCAGGTGATTCACAGCGAAACGTATCAGCGCGAAAAGCATGGAAGGATATCCGAATGATAACCCATGATTTCTATTTGGCTTTTGATCAACCTAATGACCTGATCCATTTCGAAATCCGTTTATAACAAATCATGACCAAATACTTCATGCGGTGACCACTTCTAGCCTGCAAACGCTTTTCAATCATAATTATCAAATGAAAGATTTTTATGCTCCAATGCCAGGATGAATCCTTCAATCCCGTGTACTAATGTATCTATCAATAAACGGAAGAAATAAGACATAATTCCCCCAACTGCTGTTCGCGTAGAGAGACTCGCTCATAAGTCTCAAGCAGAATATTCAAAACTTTTTCATTTGGCACTTGC
Organism: Euura saliciscinereae; assembly: GCA_018420115.1. Lineage (NCBI taxonomy): Eukaryota > Metazoa > Arthropoda > Insecta > Hymenoptera > Tenthredinidae > Euura > Euura saliciscinereae. The sequence continues at coordinate 15,877 of JAFFZH010013530.1, forward strand.
CCCAGCTCAAGCTCCAAAAAGACGTAGCCAGTAAATAAGAAAGAGGAAAAAGAAAACTTTTTGATGTGTACTTGGCGCGAGACTCTACCGAGTCGCTTTAATGTTATCGGTAGCCCTCAGTTAGAACTGATTCAGGAAGATAGTAACATAGGTTGAATACCTTAATTGACATAAAACAAATTTAAGTAACAATCTTCAGTACAGGTGACAGTGCTCGTGTAGCAGGCATATGATTGGGTAAGTAACCGAATTTTTTAAATAGGAATAATAATCAACGAAGATCAGAAATTTAATGAAGTAGCGAATTTTTTATAGGAATAATATATTGTTATCAAAGTAAGTACCACGATTTTAATTGGTTATTGATAGACGGGGAGAAGAGAGCTAACAAATGACAAATTTGTATAGATGTATGTTATATTATGAAACATTGGTTATAAATATATTATAATTAAACAGATATTTGTGGTTAATATCGAAAGCTAATAATGAATGATCCAACTTAATGAATTTTTAAAGGCACATGTGACTAGTCATCAAACGACTATCGAAAAGAAATGAAAATAAATTCATCATTCGTAATTGTTCCTTTTCTTCACCTATCATCGACCAATGTTAATTATGACAAGTATGTGTTCCAGTCGTCATAATTAACACTGGTTAATAATATGATAGATGAAGAAAAGGAAGCTGGACAAATGATACATTTCTCAAGACAATAAATGATATTAACAAACTGGAATAATTAACATCGACTAGCAAACTTAATGAATTTTTAAAGATACTGTAACACGCTTTCGGGGTTGTTTGGAAACCAGCCCCGTCCACAATGCTAGCAAAGGAAGCCGAAACCCAACGTGGATAACGGGACTAAAACTAAACAAAAGGAATAAGGAAGATTTGGGCGCCAAGTTCCTTACGGGAACTAATCGCCGCGTTTCCGCGGGGATGGGGGAAGGAAATAAGGGTAGAAGGAAAAGGAGGAGGCCGGCTAGGCAGTGTTTGGTAGAGGGGAACGTGGGGGCGAAGATAGTAGACGCTTGTATTGTTGGTGAACAATTAATAAAACGTATTTATTTAATGAGAGTGGTGACTAGAACAATCCCTTTGGAGTACTAGGCGACTCCGAGGGTGAAAAACAGATCAGGCTAGAAGAGCCAATACCTAATATAATACTATCTACAAGTCGGCCGCTCAACTCGACTGGACACGGGCCAGGAGGAGGGCGAGGGGAACGAGGGGAACGGTACCCGATCGGTCAGCTGCACCGCACAGCGAGCTGTGGGTCTGCGAGAGCTGTTGCGCGTCGGGGCGTGCGCGTGATCCCTGCGCGTCACACGTAGCGCGATCGTCTCAACGGGGACGACGGCTACCGCGGTGGATCAACGCTCGATTCACGCGTTCGAATATCGGGGACGGTAAAGCAGAGCGGGATATGATCGGACGGACAAGAAATAGACAAGATTCAGACCGCAGCGTACGGCTAACCGTAGCTCGGCGACGGTTGAATATCGGGCGTGCGCGGTGACTCTGCGCACCACATGTAGAGCGTGGGTCTCAACGGGGACCACCTCTACCGGCGCGAATCACACGGACACGCACACATGAATACACACGAGCAATATTCAAATAGAAATGAGAAAAGCAACGGTAAAAAGCGGGATCGGGACTCGACCGTTCGCGGGGGCGCGTGCAGGTCGGGATGTCGATGGCAGGGGGTAAAGAAGCTGAAAATACAAGCGGTGCAAGAAACCGAAAGCAGGCAAAAACGATCCTAGCGGATCTAGGATACTTCCCGTAACGCAGGTCTCCTCGTCTCAGGCTCCAACGGTCTTGGCGGTAGCCAAGCCCACCTAGACAAAACGGTTACAGGGTTCTCGCAGCGCAGGGGACGAAAATACAGACGATAAAGATCCTACCTTGGATCGACGGTACTCGGGTATTCCCAAAGTGAAGTGGCAATGTCTTTGGGGGCTCACTGTCACACTTGGTGGTTCGGGCTCGCGGGGAAGCCGGTCGCGGCTACGTGCCAGCGGTCCGGCGGAATCGCGTTTTCGGGCTCACGGGTTCACAGGCGAGGTCACGGGGCTTGATTTAAGGTGCACGGGTTGCACGATGCACTGGCGAACTAATCGCGAGGTTTTGGAAGACTCGGAAGACTCTAAAGAATACTTAAAATTGGAATTTAACGCACGGCGCAACAGAGTACCTGTTGCTAGCTCAAAAACCAAGATGGAAGCTCTCTAGGCAGAATTTGGCAAAGATGGCTAGGCTCGTCTTCCCCGCGCTAGCTCCTAGGCAGCGGGGAAGCGCGGTGAGGTCGCTCCTTGCTCCAGTGAACCACGTGACCCTTCGGTACATTTCCTAATTCTATGCGCGTTACCGAGAGTCGCGCGAGGATATTTTCAAGCCTTCCGCGGCGTTGAGGGATGCCACAACGGGCAAGCTCTTTGCCACGTTACAACATTGTAATCATTATAGTTGTTATCATTAATAACAAACGGTTATATTTCAAACCAAATAGACTATAAGATGTCATACATGATATTTGAGACGAATAGAGAAATTCATAACTCCATAAAAGGAGCGGTTCATACGGTTAAGCCACCCAGCAAGTTTAAACGATCAACCGTTTTCTGAGAAATCAAGTCAAAAGAAGAATCAACGCTTTGGTCTACTAGATTACTTCTGAGAAATACACGCCCCGCGTAATAGGATAACCAATCAGAATTTATAAAATGGACCCATGCAGAGAATCTAGCCACCAACCCGGCCAACCCTTTTTCTATAAAAAGGCTGCCTCCAGCGTCCTTACTGCCTCTCTTTTTCTCGATTCGCTTACCAATTGGGTCTCGTCGTTGTTTTGCTCTTGACTAACGTGCTCTCCATTTTCTAACTGGTAATCCATCGCGGATATTTCATTCATTATCATCAAACTTCTCTAAGACATCTCAAGTCTCAATTTCAAATCTATTGCGTACTTGTAAGAAATTGTGTAATCTGTTTGATTTTCGAATATATATATATCTATATATCTAATAAAGTGTGAACATTAAAGTCGAAAAACGATTATTTTGCAAAGTAAACCTTAAATTGAATCACTCAATCAAAATCAACGAACTCCCAACGTCCGAGCACCTGAGCCATAAATCTTCAAACCAAGGTAAGAGGACGAATAAATATATATATATTTCCAGTATCAAATAATCCTTTCTCTGAGAATCTTAAATCGTTAAATCGAAATCTAATAATCAAATCAAAATCAATCTTAAATCGTTAAATCGAAATCTAAGAATCAAATCCAAATCAATCTCAAATCGTTAAATCAAAATCTAATAATCAAATCCAAATCAATCTCGAATCGTTAAATCGAAATCTAAAAATCAAACCCAATTCCCTGGCGGATCCGACTGCACCGTGGTTTTTCGGTATTTTTCTGGTG